>CATIWF010078317.1:0-28152 GCA_949630135.1 Balakata baccata | reverse complement strand
TTGGCAGTTCGGATTGAATAAGGTAAAATAGTATTCAATAAATTTAAAAGGTAAAAAAACTACATAGGTTTTGATTCTTCTAAATCTCAAGATGATACGTAAGCAATTTAATTAATAGTAAAAAAAAAATTAAGTTCAAGCCAATTTATTATTTTTAATATTCTTTTCAATTTTTTTTTCAAGTTTATCTTGAATATTTTTTTAAATTGCAAATAAATAATCCACTTATAAATTTTTAATATTATTACTTTCATATTTTTTTCACATTTAGCTTAAATAATTTTTAAAATTAAAACTAAATATTCCACTTAAAATTTTTTAAATTTATTACTTTAAAATATTTATCAAATTTAACTTAAATATTTATTACTTCTTCTCTCATTATCCTAACTTAAATTTTCTTTTCAATTTGTACAATTAACTCCAAATAATTACAATCTATATGAATAATACACTATTTTAACATTAATTGTATTTTTTAATTCATAAATTATTTTTAGTTATTAAATTTAAATTTACATTAAAAATATAAAAAATTTAAACCGGCCGGTTTCGAAACCGTCCTTCTGGTCCGGTTCCAATTTTTTTTGAACCGTGAAATTGGCCACCTCTGTTCAGCAGTTTGTAGTGACGCTGCTTATTTTCATGGCTTTGCAGTGATCAGTAAGTCAAACCGTTTGCCGTCTGCAATGGCAATCAGATCATTGCAACCTTGTTTTTCCTTCTCTACCATTCCAATCCATTTTCGTCGTCTCTTGTCTTCCTCTTCTCTCCCTATTCTCCAGCCTTCGGACGACGCCGAATTACTTTCCCAAATGCTACTCCACCACCACAATCCTTTCCATTCCATGGAATCTTCTCTCCAGCTTCACGGCATCACTCTTTCCTCTTCCCTTCTCCACCAGACCCTCCTCCGTCTCTCTCACCACTCTAAAATTGCCCTTTCCCTTTTCCACTACGCTCTCTCTCTCCCTTCTTCCTCCTTCATCGTTACCTTCGACACTTACAATGTCCTCATCGACATTCTCTCCAAGGTCCGCCAATTCGACGTTTCCTGGCAGCTTGTTGTGGACATGGACCACCGCAACCTCCAACCCACTTCCGATACTTTCTTTATCCTAATTCGTAGATTGATCGCAGCTGGATTTACCCGCCAGGCCATCCGTGCTTTTGACGATATGGAGTCTTTTGTAACTGAAACTGTGGATGAGACCCATTTCTGTTTCTTGCTTGATACCTTATCTAAGTACGGCTATGTCAAAGTTGCGGTTGAGATTTTCAATAAACGGAAATTTAGATTTACTCCTAATGTGAGAATGTACACTGTTTTGATATATGGCTGGTGCAAGATTGGTAGAATAGACATGGCGGAGAAGTTTTTGAGGGAGATGGATGAGAGGGGGATTGAGCCTAATGTGATTACCTATAATGTGTTGTTAAATGGGATTTGCAGGAGAGCCAGCTTGCACCCTGACGGTAGGTTTGAAAGGACTATAAGGCTGGCCGAGAATGTGTTTGTCGAAATGCGCCAGAGAGGGATTGAGCCAGATGTCACTAGTTTTTCTATATTGCTTCATGTGTATAGTAGGGCTCATAAGCCTCAGTTAACGCTTGATAAATTGAAGGTGATGAAGGAGAAGGGAATTTGCCCAACTGTAGCCACTTGTACTTCGGTTGTGAAGTGTCTTTGCTCTTGTGGTAGGATTGAGGATGCTGAGAAGTTGCTTGCTGAGATGGTCACAGATGGGGTTTGTCCTAATGCTGCTACGTATAATTGTTTCTTTAAAGAGTACAGGGGAAGGAAGGATGCAGATAGTGCTTTGAAGTTGTATAAGAACATGAGGGAGAATGACCCGTCTACTTTGAGTATTCACACCTATAATATATTGCTGGGTATGTTTATGCAGTTGAACCGCATGGATACTGTGAATGAGATATGGACTGATTTGCGCACAAGCAGTTTAGGGCCTGATTTGGATGCATACACATTGGTAATTCATGGGCTATGTGAGAAACATAAGTGGAAAGAGGCATGCCAGTTTTTTGTGGAGATGATAGAGAGGGGGTTACTTCCTCAAAAGGTAACTTTTGAGATGCTGTATAGAGGATTAATACAGTCTGATATGTTGAGAACTTGGAGAAGGTTGAAGAAGAAGCTTGATAAAGAGTCCATAGCATTTGCTTCAGAGTTTGAGAAGTATCACTTAAAGCCCTACAGGCGATGATACTAATTCATTTTACTGTGGGCGTCTGTCCTTGCAGAATTATTTCTTTAGGTATGGAAAGTATTGATTTCAATTGAATAATTCTGAATTTCTAATGCTTGGTTATAGTACTAAATATCAGGGGTGGGTTGTGTTTTGGCATCTGGAGTGAATGGGGAACTATAATTATTTTTTCTCTACATCAGTCAACTTGAAAATTGTATTGCAACTAAAGCTTTGCACACATTTTAAAGATACCTTCAAATGATAGTCCCTAATATGAATTACTGACTTCCAAAGGAGAAAAGGTGTAAAAATATTTAAACTCCATTCTAGGAGGTTTGATCTGAGAAATTCAATTTTAAATAGCTCGTGGATAAATTCTGGTTTTTCGTTTCATGCTCTTTGAAGTTTTTGATTATAGTAATTTATTAAGTTCTCTGATTTGCCTCTATTTACAGCGTGGATCACAAGTTTTTAGATATGCATCTTGGATTGGCCCAAAGAAAGATATTCTTGCAACAGATGAAGGAATAATATACAGAAAGGTGGACTTGTAATCAAGTTACTTGTGTAAATATTTTATACTGTAAGCAATTTCAGTAGATCTTGGAACAATTTTCTTGTATAATTTTTTTTTTTTGGTGGAGGATTAATTTTTTGTCATTTAATTGTTATTATATTTGTTCAAGCTCATAAATTAAATAGTGATTTTTGTGTTTCTGATTCTCTCTATAGCCAACCATTATGCTCAACTTGCATTGCTTTGAGTAGTTTCGTATTGCAAAGATGCTTCAAAAAGTGTTTGTTAAAATATTTCAAATTGATGACTAATAGCTGATGTTAGTTTCAATCAGCTGATGGTTTCAAAAGCTTCATTTTAGAACTATTGTGTCTTGGAACGAAGATAGCATCAAAAATTAGATGCTATGGTTGTGTTTCTGTACATTTCTCTTAATAGCAATAATTTTTTTTTTTTGACAAAAAAATTATAAACTCTGATAAGTAAATAAATAAAGGAAATCAAATTCGATCAATCTCATAATAATTGCTGAAGAGAATATAAATGTATTTATTAGAGTAACAATCTCAACTAATTTTTGAATACATGAAAATTATATGGTGGGTGCTTCCATGGCCATTCCTGCCATGTTTGCTAGCACCTTAACGCCCTATAGAAATTACAACATGATTGAACAATTCCGACACATGATATAAACTAGACATCAGAAATAAGGGGTACACAAAAAAAACCAAAAAGAAAAATTATATGCATAAATGTGTATATATCACTTCTACACAAAATGAGCCTCCATAAGGCTTCCTTGTATGCACTGAAGGTAAGGGATCACCTGGGACCAGACAGTTCATCTGGAGGTATATGAGACGTGGAATCAACGATCCAATTTGTATTTGGGTGGTGTGTATGGTTAAATTCTTGACGGAACATCTCCTCTTTCTGCCATTCTTCCCATCTTTCTGCCAATCCATCACCTTCCAGCATTCTCACCACTTCAGACATCTTAGGTCTTTCCATTGGAGAGCTCTGTGTGCACAGTAGTGCAACTTGAATCAATTGCTCCACCTCAGCATCAATATAATTACCCTGTAAATCGGAATCAACCAATGTCTCCAACCTCTTGTCTTTTAGAAGTCCTTTCACCTGAAATTCCAGAAACAATGTCAACCAGTTTTAGAAGGAAGTTAAAGCAAAGTAAATCAGTTTCCTTAAAGGTGATTTTACCCAATCTATAAATATGCAGAGCATTTAGAAATATGAATACCATGTGGTAGCCAAAATGTCCATATCCTGTCTAGACACGGGTGGCCCAGATGCAAAGAGGAAACGTGTATGGCACTGCTAGTAGGTGAAGAATTAGTTCTATTTAATCATAATTTAGCATAGCTTTTGAATCCCAGTGACGGATTACAAAATAATTGACATTATGCAGAACAAATAAATAAAATCAATATTGAGCTCCACAACTACTGCACTGCTCATGCATCCCCTTAAAGCAGCATCATGCACAGACTTGGCCAGCATTGATAGCACATACCACCAATGCTAGCCACTTCATGGCATGCGAGGGCAAGCACCTAGTATGAAAAGTCGCAGAAAGGTGAAGATATTAGATGTCAAATTTTTGCATTGTCGGCACTAGAAGAATTCACGAGCTAACATGAGTTCAGCTAGATAAGACTCGATGGAGGCAACAACTCCATGATGGACACTTGTTGGTCTGCATGTGCAACAGTTGGCTAAGCACAGGAACCAACCAGTTGCCCTTAGTTGGGATGAGAATAGGCTAAAAGGTTGTGGCATATGCCACCCAGGCAACTACCATGCTCGAGACATTTGTAAGCTTATGTTAACAATTCATTATGCAATTGGAGGTGTCAACTGCATGAAAGGTGCTTCTATGTCCCTGTATCCCTGATTTTTCTGTTGTTCTTAAGGGCCTAAATACTTAGAAATTGGATTGCATTGTAGAATCCTCAGGCCATAATTTGGTTTAAATCATAGAAACAAAGGAAGATTAGGAAGATTTCCAATATGATCTGTGTTCGGTCCAAATAGTTGCTAAATTCTACCAGCAGTAAGCATCTAAAGTTGAGGAATAAGTAACTAGACAAGCATACCTGCTCTTAAAGAGAAGGATCCAGAAAAGGGCCTGTATCCATACCTATGTTGTATCCTAGGACACGAGTACTTCATTTTTGAAGTGTCCAATTAATTAGTGCATTGTCTTTTATATCCCTATTTAATTGTCTTATAACCAATAATCTTTTATTTAAATTTGTATTCTAAATGAAAATTGTTTTAACCTATATGACATTTAATACAGTTTGTTTAGCCCATGAAAGGTATAATAGGGGAAAAGAGAAGGAAATTTTTTGTCAGGTAACTATGACAATTTTTCTTAATATGTTGCTTTAAAAAAAAAAACCTCGCTACTTAATATGTGTGAGAAAAGAAGTAGAGCTATTTTTTGGATCGGACGGAGTACATGAGAAGGCATGCTACTATGAATGAGAACCAGTCTCATACTAAAGGATCCTCAACTAGTATCCAGAAATGCTTCAGCTAGAAAGATGGCAAGAGAGAAGAAACAACCATCAGCAGTAAGTACTAGCAACAGTGAACATAAATTATAAGGAAAAGACATTTTGTAGAATTTACATCTGATGCAAAATGCTTCAACTAATTTTTTATCTCAAACGTCTAACCTATTTGTGTTTCATTCCTTAAAACATTCTAGGGATGTCAGAAAATGTGTATCCTTTATTATCAAGTGTTCCTCATTTTAGAATGCACCATTTTAAGTATGATTGCCGTATATCCCTCGAGATTTGACAATAATTGCCAATGGATCCTAATATTTTTAAAATTAAATTATGATATTTGATTGCATTAACCATATACTCCTGTTAGCGCTTGGTTAATTTTTCTATTAGTCACAATTAAATCCTAGGGATTCCACAATTTGATTTTAAGAAAATAAGAACCTAGTAGTAACTAGGATCGGACCCTAGGGGTTACATTAAAACTCAATTTAAGGGCTGCGAATGCAATCAAAAGTCAGACATGTCACTATTCAAGACTCACTAGTAATCATAGTCAAACACCACGAGGTATATAGCAATCAACCCTTTTCTTCATATATTTCTTTGACGTGCCAAAAGAAAGTACTAATCATCATGATGATGGCACGCAAGCACCTAAGGAGAGGACAGTGAATACATACCCAATCGAGTAACATAACATCATCATCATTTGCAAGACGAGCAAGATCAAAAGCCCTCTGTCCAGTAATCAATTCAAGAAGCATGACACCATACCCAAACACATCAGTCTTTTCTGAAGACTTTCCAGTTGACAGGTACTCGGGTGCTATATGCCCTATTGTGCCACGCACTGCTGTGGTAACATGAGTATCTTTGTAGTCCATGAGTTTAGCCAACCCAAAGTCTCCAACAACTGCTTCAAATTCTTCATCCAACAAAATATTCGCGGCTTTAACATCACGGTGAATAATCTTGGGATCACAGTGATCGTGTAAATAAGCCAATCCCCGTGCAGCCCCTAATGCAATTCGCTTCCTTATTGGCCAATTAAGTGGGGGTGTAGTTTCTAGTCGCTCTATTAAACACATTAGTTAAACATTGAGCAATCAGTCACTAGTAAAACAGATCAGTTTTTCATAAACTTAAATAATTTGCAAAGACATTGAGCTAATTCCAAACCTTTAGTGACGTTCTGACTTCTACAAATTCAAATATCAAAATTACACTGCAGAACAATATTGGCAATTCATATGAAAAATCTCGGATATTTAATATAGAAATCAGATATCAACTAGACAAGGAAACTAACTAATTTTGAAAACAAACTTGGAGGTTATGTCACAATGAATTCATCAAAACTAATCATAAATATAAGCATATAACAGACAGCAAAAGTGGAGATTAATAAACAGCAAAAAATGGACCAAAAAATAGTACCTCTTAAACATGAAGCTACACTCCCATTAACCATGAAAGGATAGACAAGTAATCTTTCCGTTGGGGTCATGCAAAAACCACATAGACGAAGCAAGTTCCGATGTACAGCCATGCTTATCATCTCTATTTCTGTTTGGAACTGAAGTTCTCCACCCTGTGTTCGTTCCTCTTTCAATCTTTTTACAGCCACTAGAGAACCATCAGCTAACCGTCCTTTATAAACCTTCCCGAATCCACCTCTACCTAAAATGTTTTTATTGCTAAAATTATCTGTTGCAACTTGTAATTCACGTAGAGAAAACCTTTTAAGCTGTCCAAGATGGACTTCTGGGTCCTCTTCAGCTGTAAAATAAAGTAGGCAGTGAAAATGCATACAATAAAAACAACTCTGAGATCAATAAGGACATCAACTTCATTAAAACACCAACCAGGTACATCAAAGAAATGATCCTGTGGTTTTCTGCGTCGCCAATAAGCAAGAGCAATGGCAGGGGCAGCAAACAGCAGAGCAGCACCAGCAGCAACTCCCCCAGCAATAGCTCCAGTTGCACTGTTTCCTATGGCAGTGATATTTAATAAACCCAGCAGGCCAAGTTTATGCTATTAGTTGATGACACTAGAAATTCAGCATTTTCTACATCAAAATAGCTACAGTTGAATGAAAACAATTCAGAAAAACTGACAGGGAGATAAAACCATAGTTAGAGGATGCAGATTTGATTAGATGTACAAGAGACAAATCCTTACTCTAGATATTGCAATGTAAATTCTTTCTTCACATTGAAAAGTAATAATCCTTGTTTGTTTGTGTATGTGCAACAAATATGCCCTTTTTTTTATTATTTGTTTAAGTTTTCTCTTTTGCATTATTTTTTTATTTCTTTTCTTTTCTTTTCTCTTCAATGAGTCTTCCAGTCACTTGTTCTTGTGAACTGCTTCATATCACCTGCCCTTCTTTCTTCATTAATCTACTTGTTGGTCTGTGTATGTGCACCCAAGCATGCTTGTTTAATCACTTTGATAATTGGCTATGTTCAGAAATATATTTGTTTGGCCCCTAGCAAGTATATGCATCCATGGTCACATGGTGCATGAAATGACAAGAGGGGCAATATCTGTGTTAGTAGGACGAGGCAGAGACAACAGCCAGAGACTCATTGATGAAAACTGGAAGCATGTTTCTATATTTGGTGCAATTGCTTACAAAAAGGATCAACAATTTAGTTCAGGAAAAAGACATACTACTGATGGAAAAGAAAGAGTTAAAATGATGACTGGCAAAACTAATGAAGCCATCCACAAAAGGCAAAATAAAAAGGGGGAAGCAGTCTAATCATTACTACCCAAAATCTGATGTAACATTTGCTTGATCACCTATATATTAATTTCATATTCTTAGAAAAGTTGAAAATGAAACAAAATGTACATTAAAATTATGTTTCCTAGAAATGGAATCAATAAATGCAAATTGAATACTGACAGAATAATAAAGCAGAGAAAAAATAGAACTGACAAAGCTTGGTAAACAGAAAGGCCACAATCGAGATCAAGACTTGCAGTTAACAAAGAAAAAAAAAATGCTGACATCAATACTAACCACTAGAAGGGGTAGGTGCTGCCGGAGACAAAGGAGGAGGTGGGGAAGGTGGAGGGTTGTTAAGTTGATTATTTTGAAAACTGCAAAAAAACACAATGATTAACAAACCATTTAAAGGTCACCTGTATCCATGAAGTTGATACCATCAAAGAAAACAACTTAAAGATAACCTGATGGGAGTGAACAAAGAAAAGGATCCAGTGACAGGAATATCTCCTGTTAATTTGTTATTTGAAAGATCCCTGCAACCCACATGGCAATACAATGTCTTTTAAACAATATATGATGCATATATTTTCTAATATAAAACAACAATAATGCATTCATCATAAAATAATAAAATCAATATAATAATACTCACAGCACTTGCAAGGTTGGAATTGTAGTCAAAGACATGGGAATAGTTCCCGACAAGGTGTTGTTGTTGAGACGCCTATTTCACAGAATAGAGATTGTCATTTTCAAGAAATAATAATGCATTACATGCGGAAAGCCCCACATCATAATACTTATGATCCACACACCACTTATTCATTAACATATATAATAGTACATTAAGGAGTTAAGCCCTTCGAATGGACAAAAAGAGAATAAAAAAACTTTAATAGTTGGACAATAAAAAGATTACCGTAAGTGTATCTAAATCAACAAAATTCTTATATGAAAAGGAGTTGTAAGATAACAAAAGAATTTTAATAGTTGGTTGGACAAGAAAAAGACTACTTTGATATATCTAAATCAACAAGAATTCTTATATGAAAAAGAGTTGTCACTATTCTACAAGGACAAATCTGTTCCTAACAATTGTTTATATGCCATAAGAGCTTCATGGAAGCTTTAAACCATTGAGTTATAGTAAAAACGTTCTTTCATACTACTCTTTTCTAATTGATTTCTGTTTAGCAGAATTAATTTTCTTATATGATTTCCATTTCTTGCATGCTGTTCAGGTTTATGTAGAACTCCAGTGTTAATATACAAATTACTAATTTTCTTCAGATCAAATTCAAAAAGTGCAACTCACTAAATCATGAAAGAATGATCTTTTGCAGACTAGACATCCGCTAATTTCCCCTCTATTCTTGGTGAGATAAAGATTTTTGTTTATATTTTTTATAGATAGCAAAAAAGACAAAAGTCCCAGAACCAAAACAGATGATTAACATTGTCAAGAACCCAAACCTTCTTGATAGAGAGAAAAATTTATATACAAATACAACAATACAGTAGAAAGCAGATGGATTCACTAATCACAGAAAATTAGATCAGAGATGCATAATCGTACAGAAAGCGGAGCCTTTGAAGCTTGCCCAATGTTGGCGGAATTATGCCACTTAAATTATTCAAGTAAAGATCCAAGCTCACCAAGCTTATCAAATTCCCAAGCTCATCTGGAATTTTTCCATTTATGTTGTTGCTATAAAGTTCCCTGTGTAAGAACTTGATTAAGTGTCCAAGTAATATAAATATTCAATATATGTTGGATATGAAAAAGCAATATCACCTCAAATATTTACACATGAAAATACGGGGTGCAGTGATTAATAAAGAGACAAACAGAGAGCCAAAGTGTAGAAAGACAAAGAAAGAGTTCATGCTCATGGACATGGAAATGCAAGCACACATTTATGGTCAAACAGTCTGATGAAGCAGTGTGACTGTGGCATCATCTTTTATGTCTCTATTGATAGTTGCATAACAGAACACTCAATATATTCAAACACATGTTAGTTGTCATGAATCTAATCAGAATAATTGTGAGCAGCATCAGATATGTTTTAATTTGAACAAAAACTAGAACATATAACAAAGAGAGGATAAGTCTTCCACCGCACAAGGCTGCAGGCTCTAAGGAGGACAAACATGCAGTCTTCCTCTTGCACTGTAGGGAGACATTATTAAGGCTTTAGCCTGTGACTCCAAGTCATAATGAAGCTTGCTAAATGAGCTCATAACTATGTGGGATATTTAAGTACTGACTACTCTATGTAAGTACCTAAGTAAATTGGATTAGCCTCTGAGCCTCTGATTCTTGGTACCATTGTGCACTCTCTACCTTAGTGTTCAGGGAACCCCATCCGACCATAGGGCTGTAGCAATAATACATATTTATAACTTTTTCAATGTAGGCATTACATATCATACTTCTGCATAGCAAAAGCAGTATTGACACTACCCCTTAAATTTAATAGTATTAGTCTAACAGACAAATTAATTTCCAATCATGACCCCATTTTTCATTTGGCAGCAGTATTTATTTAGGCGTGATTTTAATGGGGAATATTAACAGACATCTAATTGCTTTTATATGCAAAACTAACTGTACAGGAGAAAATACTTTCCCCATTCTTGACATCTTGAGATGTACAAGAATGATAGCTCTCATGATGGATTAGATAATGCCATGTCATGCATGACAATGATGTTTTCATGGAAAAGGGGTGTTGAACAAATACTATGTTCAATTTATGTGTATAATAGGAGAGAGATGCAAAGAGCCTCAAGTATTTGTATACTCGTAATATTATGAAAACCATTAAAACAGAAAATTACTTGTTTCTACGCCTGCACATTCATAAAACCGTGTCTCCTTGTCGAGCCCTTTTATACATTGTCTAACAGGGGAACTAATTCCTTTGGTGCTTTCTTTTGCTAAAACACTCATGTTTGTTTTCTTATATGTCTCCACTCCACTCCATTGTTCTTTCCAGGATGTTTCACTCATTTTCACTGGCTTGTGATATGTGCATAGACTCCATACCAAACACTAAACAAATAAGAAAAAGAGAAAAAAAGGGCCAGAGAGACTAAAAAGAAAGAGCATAAGTTCTCAGGTTCATTATTTCACTCAAAAAAATATAGAACCCCAGCAGAAGTCTAGACATTGCCAAATCTTAGATAGCCCTATTATTTAAATGACGCAACACAACATCTTGAAAAAAGCTGATGTAAATGATGAGTTGAGGGCAATTAAGGGCAAATAGATGACAATAATCGGTTCTATAATAGAGTGATTGTGATTGGAATAATAGAAAAAAAAAAAGGTTTAAAAAAATCTTAAAATTAAAATTCCAAGTTGTTGGATAAAATACAATGCATGAGTACTATTGTCCTATTTATACTGCTAGTACAAATCCTAATTCTAAACTGAAAATTATTCCTAAGTTAAAAGTTCCAAATATTCCAACGATTAAGCCTTGACATATTCCATATATATGGCTGGCTTTGCTTTACATGCAAGCTGCTTTTTAGCCCTAGTTCCACCATGTGTACAAAAATGTCTATGCGGCAGTGACGTGCAAGCTGAGACACATAAATACGAACTAACACTTCATGTTGCTTTGAGGAGAAAAACAACATGCAGATATGTTGAGTAAGATCATCAACATTCATAAGCTTCTCCATAAAAAAATCCTTCATTTTCTCGGCAAGTAAATACCTAAGCACAAGCACTAGGTGAGCACCAAATTGGACACTTTGAGGCTTGTCATACCTGAAAGCATTCTGATCATCTTCTCAAGGTTCTATACACAACAAGATATAGTTATAATTTGATATTCAAATTTTAAAATTTTACTTAGTTTTTTAATAAATAATTACAATTTAAGAAATTGTGTTGTGTGTTGTCTCATATATTTTATTTAGTACGCGAAAATATATAACTGGATTCAGCTTGAATTTTTATCTAATTACAAGGATTTAAATTATTACCTATCTGTTTATATATACATTCATTTATATCTTAAGGTAAGAAATGTTGAATAGGTAATTATATGGGTATGGATAGTATATGTGTAGTACTAGTCGGATTTAAGACAGGTATAAATAATAGAGAGAGAATTTTAAATTGAACAGGTTTGGGAATGGGTAGGGCTACTTTCATACGTGTCCTACCTGCTGCCAACCCTAAAAGAAACTTGTGGAAGAAATGAATCAGAAGCAACCCATTTTCAAACAATATTGTTAATTCCAAATTCCTCTTGTCATACTAATCCGTAAATCCATCATGTCATATTAATCAATTAACTTTTGCAAATGGTTCTATAAGGGTGCAAAGAATTTCCAGAGCTAAGATTAAATATTGTCATAATCAACAAATTGCTAAAATCCATTCCATATTCAGCTGAGGAAAACTAATTCATAAGTCATAACAGAATAAGGAAAATAATCATGTCTTAATATCACGAATAGTAGAAAGAACAATGAAAAGGGTAATCTACAAAACATGTTCTCCTCAATCATAATTCAAAAGACTCACAAACAACCAAGATGAGGTACACTTAAGCACATATAAGTACTACTCACAAGTACTGCAAATTTGAAAGCTGACCAAGCTGCGGAACCAGTTGACCCGATAGATTTGCATTTCCAAGGTCACTAAGAAAGCAAATGCGAATCACATCATTATCATTACCAGCTGAGAAAATGGAAACTGCTAAGGCAACAAACAAACTTACACACGGGTGACACTATTTTCACTATTGCATGTAACATGAAACCAAGTGCAGGGATTGACAAGAGTAGGATCCCAACTTTGTAGAACATTATTAGGATCAGCGAGATTGGTCTTCAATGAATTAAGCGCATCCCCTGTTGCACACAAACAAAACAAATATAAGGAGCCAGATGCATAAATGAACTGCATAAATAATTCAATCATCCTAGCATAAGGTATTTATTTCTCTAGACAATTACATGATTATAAACTTATGTTGCAACCCAATGAGAAGCACGTGAGCTTAGCAAAATGTCTACCAAAATATACCAGAAAATCAATTTGAGCTCTATAGTTTTAGTGTAAAGCTTGTTATGCCTCAGTAAAACGATCAGCCCACAAAAGGAGAAGGGAAATTCACAAACTAAAATGGAAGAAATTGAAGCTATAGAAGCCCAAGGATTCTTAATAAATTCCAAGTTTTCTTTTTTTGCCAATAAATTATAGGCAACTTTTAATGTCAGAATATCAGAAGAGCTAATTCAACGAAAGTCAATCAGACCAAAAACCCTCGAATTCAAAAAAGTCAACACAAACAAGATCTCAAAAATCCACCTCCAAAATCAAAGAAAACACTGATTAAATTGAAACTGTAGGCAAAAAAGTAATAAAGACAAAATAAAAAAACATACCTTCAGCATTACCAGTGACTTGGTTAACGAAATGAAACAACCAAATTAACCAGAAAAAAGCAAAGCGCCAGATCGCCCACATCATTTACTCTCAATTAAAACCCTAAATTTGGCATAATGATTTTAGAAAAGCATGAATTCAAACGATTGCAATAACAAAAACAACAGAACCACCCCAACTCCTGAATTCATTGACTTGCAAAAAGTGTACCAAAATTTACGTTGACTCACTCAAAAAGTAACCAAAAAGAGTGAAATCCCAATAAAATTTGATGGATTATGGTTCGTGGGGAATAGGGAAATTCTTTGAAGGAAGATCTATGTATGTAATAATCTTTGAGTTTGGTGAGACTTGGATCAATGGAAAAGAAAATTGGAGTGAAAACATAAATATAAATATAAATAAATAAAAAGGAAACAATTTATGCGAAGTTGGTTTTTAGTAGTGGCAACGGCCAGATCGGGATCGAATTTTCCGCTTTCTATTTCTATTTCGGACTATAAATTTATATCTTCGTCCGAGTCTCATATTCTAAAAATAATAATATTATATTTTATTACCACTTCAATAATATATTTCCACTATATTTTTTAATTTAATTATATTTAATATATATATTTAACTTATTAATTTAATTTATATTAAAATAAATTTAAAATAAAGGTAAAAAATTATAAAAAATTCAATATTTTTAATTTTAATCTTCCATAATTCATATTTAACTAATGAAAATGATAATATTAATTAATGCATGTATAACTAGCAAAGTAAATAAAATATCAAAATATATTATAACTACTATATCTAAAAATTTAAATTAATTTTCTATGTTATTTTTTAAAATTAAAATAATTCAAAAAGATAAAAGACAATATTTTTATATGTTTACAATTATATACACTATTAAAATTATAATTATTAAGATATTCAAGATGATTCATGCAACCATTATATGCATTAATTTATTATAGTATTTATAACACCTAATAACAATACATACTTATTTATTAATATATATAATTTACATATATAAATATTTATCGGAGCGAGATACTGGAAAGGGCAAGGGGCATAATACATAAATACTGTTCACTCCTTATTTTCGCTAAATGTTATTTTGAATTTTTTCGTAATCCGTCCCGGCCTCTATCGAAAATCCACCATATTCGAATTGGTATAGAATAGAAACTCACGGATCCGGATTAAATTGTCATCCATATTAAATTTTTTTTGGGCAGCATAAGGGCCTAAATTAACTGGTCAAAAGCCTGAATTTCAAAGGGGATACCTTAATACGGAAATGGAATGATATTAATTTAGTAATTTCATTTTCAGTATCTATTTCTTGTATTTTTCGTTTATAAAATCTCTATATTTTTGGAATTTAACCTAGAACTGCAGGCCTCTACCCCCGCACCCATCCCATATAAACTGAATTTTTGACTTTTGATCATAACTAGGGCAAATTATCAGAAATTCGAATTCTACCTTCATTCCAAATTAATTATCTCTCAAATAAAAAAAAAATTAATTATTTATTATTTTTATATATTCAATACAATATTAATTATTCTTTTTTATTTTATTTTTATAGTATTAACTTTATTTATATTAATTAGTTTTACAAAATTCTATACATTTTAACTAATTTAGTATATTATAACTCTTTTTTCTCTATAATTAAGTCTATTAAATATTTTTTTAATTCAAATAAAATACTAAAAAGAGATAATTAACATGGAATGGATGAAATATTATTTAACAGAGATGAAGTGGAGATGATATTTCTATTTATATATCTCGCTCTGTATTCCGATTCAATATATATATAAAGAAATAAAAATTTCTTAATTATTAAAAAGTATAGAATAAATAAAAAAAATAGTTAATATTTATAAATAATTGTAAGAACATTAAATATTTTGAAACAAAAATAAAAATTTTATACGACATAAATTTAGATATTTATTTTTTTAACATGAAAAATTATATTTATTCTCAAATAAAAATATGAAATACTTACTGCATTAGAAATAATTGCAATGGAAAATGATAGCACTAATAAATACAAAAAAAATAACAATAATGTTGAAGTCGCAGTGGAAGTAGTCGGGTCAAATACGCAGGCACGCCCAAAATTTGTCCCCACAGGCCACGGCCGCCTCCGCTTGCCCCCTTTCTTCGTATACGCTTTTCCGTCCCCCTCTCCATATATTTATTATGGCTTCATTTTAACTGTAATATTTTAAAATTTATGAATTATAAAATTTATAGATTCTAAAAATTTTATTATTTAATTTAATTATAAAATTTATGAATTGATATATAATTATTTTTATATTTATGTTTGGTTCAATAACTATAATCTATAGATTTAACAATTAATTTTTAATTTTATTATTTATTAAATATTAATAATTTATTATTAATTAAGCATATATAATCAATTTCACTGTATATTTAAAAAAATTTAAAATAAAATTGGTTGTTTTAAGAATTGAAAAATAAAAAAATAGAGTTATTATACATTACAATATTTAATTATATTGCTAAATATTTTTTATTAATAATTTAATGCATATAATAATAATAATAATAATAATAATAATAAAGTAATTAGTTGAATTTAAAAGAAATTTAATTTTTGCTTTTTTTAGAATTAAGAATAGTTTTGAAATATTATTAATTTGTTAGAAATAATCTTGGAATAAAAAAAATTTAACAACAATCAAAATTCATGAATTTTAGACACACTTAGGAGAATGATCTTTTTTAAATAGTCAAATAATAAATTTGAAATAAATCCATAGATTATTCCAAATTTTTCATTTAAAATTTTTTAATCCAAACATAGTCTATATGTATATTTAATGATTTGTATATAATGATCTTATAATGCTCTATATTTATATCATGATTCCTGCTTTATTTCATATTTATTTTATTTGCCTATTCTTAGTTCAGTCTATATTTTTTAGACAAAATTATTAGAATTTGATATAGTATACTAATATATTTTTATGTTTAAAAGTTATATGATTTATCATTTTTATTTTATCTTAATTAAATTATATAATTATTTTGTTAAATTTTATTTACTATTAATCAAAAAGAATATTATCTTGTTACAGGGGAGTATTAATTCAAAAAATCAAACTTACATGAAATACTAAAAAAATAAGTCAAATTTCAAGAGGTAAATAGTAATTTTTTATATGTCATTTCATCACAATCTAATATCTTTTTAACAGAAAATCTAAATGTATTAATATACGTATTTTTTTTTATTACAATCAATTCTTTACTTTTTTAAAAAGTTAAATTAAGTTCTACAAAATTAATTATCATTAATGCAAGACTTGCATAAGATAATATGCAGGAAAACATGTTTCCACAACGATCCATTGAGATAAAAATAACAAGAGACATTATTACACCAATGTTTTGAATCTGAATATGCCATTCACAGCTGCATGTACTAGCTTATGGCACATTCCAAGGGTTTGATAGCCAAGAGTTTGAACAAAAACTCAGGTCCCAAACAGAATCAACACAAACTATACACTGCCCATTTAAACACTACTACATTCTATTCACAATTTCATCATTCAATTGCCTTTCCTTTCTAAATTTAAGCCATTGGCTTCAAATTCCATCTATGGCGTTCTTCAAATTACCACCAAACAATGACATCAGGCCACCACCATGGACCCTTCCCTCAGGAACCATGTAGTCGAAGTTCGTTATCCTACCAATGCTGCTGCCGCCATAGCCATTTCTGTTTTCCTCTAGTTCATCGGCACTGGTGAAACTTGAATAAGATGATGCAGACTTCATTGATGCTGGAACCAATACTTGTGCTGGTATGAGATGCTGTCTTTTTGTCGGCTTTTCTGAAGTATCGATACAATTGGAGACTGCACTAATTCCAGATGAATAATTGTTGTCAATGGTACTTCGTGCGTTTGATGCAGCAGATACAAGGCCATGGAAGAGCCCTGGTCCAATCAAACTATGTTTTCTCATCCCGCATTCCAGGACCATGCTGCTGTGTGCAGCACAAAGACCACTTTTACCTCTTGCAAACTTCTCGCATTTACCCTCTCCCCAAGAGCACCGCTTGCCCCCACCATGTGCTTTACAGAAATCAGTGCTACCTTGTGCACTCTTCCCACAGTTCTCAAATTTGCATCGCTTTCCTCCACCATGCCTAACACAACAATCAGTACGACCTCTAGCACTCTTTGTGCAGCATGGCACAATACATCTCTTCCCACCACCATGGGCAACACAAAAGTTCGTCCCCCCATGAACACTTTTTGGACAAATTCCACCACCATCATATAAGCAACGTTTTCCCCCACCATGTCCCTTGCACAGTGGTGTACTTCCTTCAGCACCTTTAGTGCATCCTGCAAATATGCAACGTTTTCCACCACCATGAGCCTTGCAAAACATGGTACTACCCTGAGCACCCTTAGTACACCCTTGGTGTTGGCATCGTCGTCCACCACCATGAGAAATGCACAAACCAGCCTGTCCTTCAGCACTACGAGTGCAGTCTTCAATCTTACACCTCTTTCCCCCACCATGTCTAATGCAAAGCCCTGACTTGCCTCGTGCAGCTTTGATGCACCCTCCTGGAAACCCACATCTTCTGCCACCACCATGGGCTATGCAAAAATCTGTCTTCCCTTCTGCACTTTTTGTGCAACCCAAGTGCTGACACCTCCTTCCTCCACCGTGGGCCTTACAATATGCAGTCCGGCTCTCAGCTCCTTTGTTACAACCAGCCTTTTGGCATCTTTGTCCGCCCCCATGTCCAATACAGAGACCAGATGCTCCTCGTGCTCCTTTTGAACAACCAGAGAACTTGCACTTCTTTGGGTTATTGCTTTTTCGCTGTGCTGATGTGGCTGTAGCTGTCTGCTCAGAAATAGTGCCCACAGAGAAATCTGTGGTAGAAGATGATTCACGGTTCGGCTGCAATTGATGACAATGAGGTTTTGCCCCAAACTTAAGCATTTTTTCAGAATGCAATGAAGCTTTTTCACCATGCATTCTGGGAGCCAAAAGGAGCGATGGCATGTAACCACCAAATTTCTTTGCTGAAGTGGAACCCTCATCCACAACAGGAATCAAGAATCCATTATCATCAACACAAACTTCATTCATAATAGGGGTGTTAATTTCATTCTCCAAAAATGAACTCTCAAGTCCATTGAAATCTTCCTTTGTTCCTCCAGAAAGGCCAAGTTTCAGGTTGGAATCACCATCAGAAGATAAACCCTGAGGAAATGTGGTAGCAATAGTTGATTCTTTGGTCTTGTTACAGCCTATGCTGTAATAATTCTCACAATATGCAGTTGGTGTAGGACCTAATCCAAGCACCAGCTTACAGCCATCATCAGGACCATTTGAGAAGTCAGTCTTAAGATTGCTTTGGGTATTTCCCAATCCAGTCATATTGCTCCCTCCATAGCTAACGCCGTTCAAGCGCAAAGTTGTGTCACCAAAGTTATCACTTTTTGTGAAAGAACAGTTACTAGAATACTGTATGCCATTATCATTCAGATCCATTATGTAGAAGCTATGATATAGGATAAGGAACAAACTCCAACTAACAAAGTAGATATCAGCCCATGCTATAAGTACATATTATTATCAAAATCAAATGCAATATTCCAAATAACTTAACTCCACCGCTGACAAAACCTGATGTATCCAACCTGTCCATCTTCGAAAACTTCAGCACCAACAGCACAGCATTTAAAATAAGGCACTTAAATCCTAGAAATATCTGACAACATTTCTAGGATAAAAACCTTTAATGAGAAGAATCAAAATTGATATGCATAGATCCTGGGAGCGTCTAATGCTCCTTCCTTCGAAATTCTTCAACTTCATTCATCTGCAAAGAGTAAAAAAGCACTAAAATCTTCAGAGAACTATGAAACAATGAGAAATTATATTTTGCTTAATAAAAATAACAAATGCTGAAAATTTTTCAAGCAGCTCAGACATCCAAATATTCTTAACAATACCAAATACATATAATTAAACTGTGTATCTGCAGCACAATAAATCAAAATACAAATATATATATATATATATATATCACAGTAATAATTGAAAAAACACATAATATCATGTAATCAAATCAACTAAACAGAACAATATTCATCATGATGCATTTAAAAAGCTAAAAACCAAAAAATCTGCACAAGTATTACAAAAATGCATTCGAGCTACACAGCCTGCTAAGATGATACCAAAAACTTCAATTAGATATTTACTATAAGGAATTGAAAATGAGACGGTCATAATAGACACTGCAATTTGTCCTCTGATTATAGTAGCACTTTGATGTTCTGCTTGAGGATCAGATTCCATGATGCAACAGACTCTCAGAGAGTTTCAGAGATTCAACATAGAAACACAATTTCTATAACAAAGTTGAACAACTATAAAATTGTGAAAAGTTCAATCCATGATGCATTTTGGTAAGGAGAACATAATGCTCAAAAAGTTACGAGAATGAAAAATTGATGGCATGGAAAATTAAGTAATATACTTGCTCGAAATTATTGTGTTCATTCAAAAGTTTCCAAATTGAACTTATAATTACCTTAGAGTAGCAATATTCATTATATTTCTATCCAAATACACCAAAAGTAGAGATCTAAGAAAGATGTTATAAAGATCAACCAAGAATTCTATATTGCATCTGCGATGTTTATCACGGTCCATGGAAGCTCAAACTGAAAGTATCACTTAGGGAAATAAATTTATCAAGGAACTTGATAAAATCCACCCAGAAATGGGAGATAAAAAGTAAAACAACAGTAAAGCACCTATAATTCAGAAAGAGTAGATCTGAAACTAAAGATTAAAAGTTATTACAAACTACTGAAACAAATTCAACCCGTAAAAGCTATAAAATCAACATTACAAGATCAAATTACAGCATATATAAGCATTCAGGAATAGTGCTGATGGACCACAGCATCTATAACCGAAAGCAGGTCACAACAATTTAAATTTGTTTATTTGTAAAACATAAATTCACTAATCATAACCATACAACCTTCTAAAAAAATAATAAAACAACAGTAACGCAGCAATATTTCACACGAGAGAGTAGATCTGAAACTTAAACATCAAATACTAGTAAATACTATTTTCACATCAAAATTAAACATAAACAGAATCCAAAAAAATGGAAAAATAGAACAATTACCAGTAAAAGAAACAAAAAAAAAACCAACTATAAGAAGAGAAATTAATACTATCCACCGAGCCAAGCATCAAGCATAAGTCAAATTAAAACTAATCAAGCTGACAACCAGACAAACAAAGTTATTGGCTTTTTTGAGAAACCATGACTCAAATTATAAATACATGAAAGACAATAATAGAAAACGAAAGAAACTTAAAAAAAATTCAGGAAACCCGATAGTCAACAGGGGATTTCAACAAAATTCATAACAGGTGGTTGTCATGAAAATGAAACGAGAAGAATAAATCCCAAAAAAGTATTAAAGCTTCAAAACCGTAACCAGAATCGAACGGGAGGAAAACGAGGGAACATAAGTGCTCAACAATCCGTGAAAGCAAGAAAATACAACAAACAGTTGATAAATTGATGAAAGTGGAGAGGAGAATAATAGGAAAAGTAAAAAAGTAATACAAAGAGCAATCATTAAAACAGAAAAGGAGAAGTACCGAGATGATGATAATTTTGAGAAAGCGAGTGGATCTGAGAAGTGGCTAATGACATCGTTGAAGCAGAGGAGAGGGAACAGCCGTTGGAGGGAGAAACAGAGAGATATTTCGTTTGGTAATAAGCTCTCATTTATTGCAAAATGCAAAATGTAAATTCATTTTGAAGTTCCTGGCCGACTGGTGTCCTATGAGTTATTATTATTATTATTATTATTATTATTATTATTATTATTATTATCACACTCGTTCATTAATTTATAATAGCATACCTATGAAGAGAGTTCTTGAAAAATTGATGTGATGTATTATTATGTTATATTTCAATTGAAAGTAAAAGAAAAGACACTGCATGAGAGTGGTTTATGCGCAGTCTCAATACTAAATTTTATTTATGAACTTCTAAATATTATTTATTAATATTTAAATTAATTTATTTGTTAAGTAATAAAATAAAATAATTTAAACATTCATATTATAAAATAAAGTAAAAAATAAATCAAATTAAAATAATATTAATATTAAATTTATAGAGAGGTAATAGTAAATATTATTTTTCTAATAATAATAAATTATGTTTGGTGAATTATTGTGATGAATTTAAAAGTTTATTGATTAGAATTTGATTGTTTATCGTTTTGAACATTATCGTTGATCGTATATTCATTACTTATAGATTCAATATTTATGTTTTGATTGTATATCATTTTAAATTTAATTATTTATCGTATTGAATATAATTATTCTATCATTTTGAATTTGATTATTTATTACATATTCATTACATATAATACATTTTTTATTACTTTTTATTATTTATTAAGCTATTTGATTACTTTATTACTCATTAATATTTAAGTTAATTAATTAATTAATTTAATAATAATATAATTAATAAAATAAAATAGTTTAAATGTTTAATATTTTAAAAGAAAAATATTTAAAATAATATATATTATATAAAAAAATATAAGAATAAAACAACATCAAATTAAAATAATATTAACATTAATTTCTATTAAAATAAATAAAATAATATAATTCATAAATATATTAAAACTGATATTTTTTATCCAAAATAATAAATAAAAATGATTAAAACATTTAATAATATTAAATAATTAAGTTTAATTAATGTAATAAGTAATAAAATTAATAAAATAAATTAAATATTTAAAATAATATATAAAAAAATAGTATAAAAATAAAATAAAATAATAAATCAAATTAAAATAATATCAATATTAAATTTATATGGAGGTTATAGTAAATATTATTTTTCTACTAATAATAAATTATGTATGGTGAATTATTGAGTTTATTTATTTATTAGAATTTGATTATTTATCATTTTGAATTTGATTATTTATCGTTTTAATTTTAATTATTCATCGCATATTCATCACTTATAGATTCAATATTTATATTTTGATTGTATATCGTTTTGAACCTAATTCGTCATATTAAACATAATTGTTTATCATTTTGAACTTGATTATTTCTCGAATGTTCATTATTTATAAAACATTTTTATTACTTACTAAGTTATTTAATTATTTTGTTACTTATCACTATTTGAGTTAATTAATTTAATAAGTAATAAATAAAATAATTTAAATATTTAATAGAAAAATATTTAAAATTACATAAATACTACATAAAATAATATAAAATAAAAAATAAATCAAATTAAAATAATATTGATATGTCTCCTTGCTTTTCTTTCTTCCTTAACTCTCTTTTTTTCCTTCAATTTCCACCCAATGAACGTTTTTCTTTGATTTTAATGGTGGTTCAATCAAGCTTTTGTTGATTTTGAGTGGGTTAGGGTTTGGAGAGGAGTGGAAGAGATTTTTAGAAGTTTTATCATAAGTGAGGTGGCTAAAAATGAGTTAGCGCCGAAATAAGGGAGAACAAGGGACATTATACTCCTTGAGTTGTTTGACTGTCACAGCCGTGACACAGTCACAGCTCACAAATCTCTTTTAAATTGTTAATTGTTAATTACCCCTTATTTATCCTTTATATCTTCTAAACTTGTTTTGTGAGCATGATAATTCTATCCCCCTTAAAGAAAATTCGTCCTCAAATTTTTACTTTACGTTTCAGCTTGGAAAAGTTGAGGATACTAAGCTTACATGATCTCCTCATTTTTCCATGTTGCTTCTTCCTTTAAATGGGTCCTCCATAGTACTTTGAATAGAGGGATTGTTTTGTTTCTCAACTCTTTTATCTCTTAGGCCATGATTTCCGTTGGTTCTTCTTCATAGGTGAGGTCAAGTGAAACCTCAATTGTCTTGGAAGTAACTATATGAGTCGAGTATGATCGATACTTTCTCAACATGGAGACATGGAAGACACTAGATTTTGCTCAATTTCGGGGGCAAAGCTAATATGTATGCAACTGGTCTCACTCTTTCCAAAATCCCATAAGGCCCTATGAATTGGGGATTCAATTTCCCTTTCTTTCCAAAACGAAGAACTTTCTTCCAAGGAAAAACTTTGAGAAATACTTTATCCCCCAACTTCATATTAAATATCTCTTATTTTTAAGTCCGCATAAGACTTTTGGCAAGTAGATGGCGCTTTTAAGTCTCTTCTGGACAAGCTTCACTTTTTCTTCAGTTTCTTGAATCAAATCAGGGTTCACTAATTTCCTCATGCTTAATTTCGTCTAACAAGTAGGAGTTCTACACTTTTGACCATATAATGCTTCATAAGGCACCATGCCTATACTAAATTTATAGATGTTATTGTATGCAAATACCATGAGTGGTAGGTATCAGTCCCAGATTCCCTCAAACTTTATAACACAGCTTTTTTTCATTTCTTCTAAGATTTGGATGACTCTCTCCGATTAACCATCAGTATAAGGGTGCAAGGTCATATTAAAGTTGAGTTTAGTACCAAAAACTACTTGCAACTTCTCCAAAACTTAGATGTAAATCTCAAATCTCTATCGAGTATGATAAACATGAGCACTCCATGAAGCTTAACAATCTCATTCACATAAATCTCTGCCAACCAGCTCAAGGTGTAGTATCGTCTTATAGGTAAGAAATGAGTAGACTTGGTGAGTTTGTCCATAATCACCCAAACTGCATCATACTTCTTTGGAGTCATTGGTAAACCCATTATAAAATCCATAGTGATCTGCTTCCATTTCCATTCAGGAATCGTTATTTGCTGAAGGAGTCTGGATAGAAATTGATGTTCAACCTTGACTTGTTGATATGTCATGCATCAAGATGTATATTTAGTGATATCTTTCTTCATACTTGGCCACCAGTATCTAGTTCTCAAATCTTGATACATTTTATTGCTATATGAATGCATAGTGTACTTAGTCTCATAAGCTTTCTTTAAAATTTGTAGCTTCAATTCTTCCACATTTGGTACACATAGCCTATCCTAATGAAATATGCTACCATATGCATCAGCTCGATACTCGAGTCTCTCCTCATTTGAGACCAACTCAAGAGTTTTCTGTAATTCCACATCTTGGCTCTAGGCATTCTTGATCTTCTGATCCAAAGTAGGCCTAATGTGTAATTCTGCCAAAGTTTTTCTACTCAAGGAATTTGCTACCACATTTGTCTTTTGGGGATGATAATCGATAATGCAGTCATGTTCCTTTATTGAATCCAACCATCTTCTTTGCCTTAAATTCAATTCCTTTTATGTAGAAGATAATTTAGACTTTTATGGTCAATGTAGATATAACATCTTTCCCTATACAAGTAATGATACCAATATTAAGAGCAAAGACAATGGTCATCAGTTCCATATCATGAGTTGGGTAATTGAGTTCATAAGGTTTCAATTGCCTAGAAGCATATGCTATCACCCTCTTACATTAGTACACATGATGCATCACTATATATCATAAAATCTTTCTCAAGGACATGATGGGTAAGAATGGATGCTTTTGTCAACATGGCTTTCAAATGGTTAAAATTAGCTTGACATTTATCATTCCATACAAGCTTGACTTTCTTTCTCAACAATTTGGTCAACGGTGTAACTACAATAGAAAACATCTATAGTATCCTGTTAATTCTATTAAAATTTTGATCTCAGTCACATTTGGTAGCTGAAACGAGAGAGAACAAGAGGTATTTATATCCCTTGAGCTGGTCAATTGTCACATACCTTTTACTATCTTTATTTATCTTTAATATTTTTTAGACCCGTTTTGTGGGTGTGACATATAATCTAACAAAAATAAAAAACTATTTATAATTAAAAATGATAATTCGGAGCTAAAGATATAAAATAAAAGCATAAAAAACTAAATCAAGATATTTATTTGAAATTAAATAAAAAACAAATAATACTAATTTAGAACAAAATAAAATAAGTCCTTGAAGGGTTCATTCATAAAAAGTAAAAAATACAGCGATCCAATGATTAGTTTTTGCAAAACAACAATGTAAATAATTGGGATTCGGTTTCTTGCTTTAGGAATTGAAAAGTGAAGATGGAAAATTAATGGATATGTGACGTAAGAAACATCAAGCAAGCGAAACAACCAACGAGGACATCGCTTCCTTTCCAGTCAATTTTACCAATAATATTTCAACTATATAAATTCTAATAATTTAATATTTTAAAAATTATTTATAATATAAAATTATTTAAAATTTTATTTTATAACTAAAATAATATTTAAAAAATTAAATTATTATAATTTATATAAGTAGAGTACCGTTAGTAAAATTTATTCCCTACTTTTCAGTGATAAACAAACATTGAGGAGAAAAGAAAAGTCGAAAGTATCCAACTAAATAAGTTAATATTTAAATAGAAGAAAAAAATATATAGGAAAATTATAAATAAAATAAAGAGGAATTTTCGTTTTATTCTGGCCAGAAAAAAAAAAAGAAAAATACAAGAAAATGATAAAAATAATTCTTATTTTCTACTTGTCATTTTCTATTCAAAATAAAGAAAAAATATAGAAAGATAACATAATTCTTTTTTTTTTCATCTTTCTTGTTATTTTATTTCAATTCAAACATTAAAAAAAGGAAGAAGTGAAAATTTAAACTATTCTTTTCTTATTTTTCCTTGTTCATAAGAAAAGTGGATTAGTTTCATTTATAATCATTGAATTTTATTATTATTATAGTAAAATTACAATTTTTTTTCATCCCAAAAAAATTATTAAACTATATTTTTATTTTATTAAAACTATTTCTAGTCAGTTTATGGTGACACATTAGCTATCAAATTAAATTTCTAGTAACACGTTAACTGTTATGTCAGATTTTCGGTAACACTTTAACTGTCATATTAGTTTTCTGATTACTCATATTTGAAAACTGATAAAAAGTAATTTTAGTAAAATAAAAATATAATTCAGTAATTTTTTAAAATGAAAATAGATTTTTTAAATTGTTAATTTTTTAGTTAATTTTATTTATAAGTACTAAATTTGTACTAAATTTTGCTCTAATTATAAAAAAAATTCCTAAATATAGGGTTGTTTGTAATTAAATTTCGGAAAAGTATTTTTTTGAAAAAAAAAATTGTATTTTTAATTTTTAAAATTTTTTTGGTAGAAACATATAAAAAAAATAGTTAATTAAATAAAAAATTTAAAACTTATTTTTAAAATTCCATCTTAATGTAAGAAATGGACGGAAGGGAACATATGTAACTTTAAAGTCCATTTATCAGTGTCAATGATTTACATAATTTTAATTTTTAATTTCACATTGTAACGTCAGAAAAACTGGTGGCCGAGGCTGAGTTGTCGTGAAGTGCTATTGAGCGTATATAAGAATCTGTGGCTGCCTCTGCCTATGACGTCGTCATATACTCTCTTTTCGTCGCTAACTATGTTTTCAGTGAAGACATTTGTGCCAGTGTTGTCAAATCCGGATCGGTCGGTTTAACCGTAAACCGATCCAGTTAATTGACCCATTTATGAATTGTATGGTTTTTTCATTTATTTGAAAAAAATGACACCTGTATGCCTGAATGCATTTCAAAATTTATTAGAGTTACCATTTGGCCAAACAATTGCTTTTGTAAACAACATTTAATATAATACATGTATTAATTATTATAAATATATATGTATATAATTTATTTTCTTTCATTTACTTATATATTTTTATTAGTAATTCATATTATTAAACTAATTCGAATAAATTATTTTTATTTTATAAAAAATTTATTTAAAATGAATAATATATAATTATTAGTATTTCTCATCATAAAATTTTAATATTAATAATATATATCACAAAAATATTAATTGTAATAATTTATATTATTCTAGAATTATATATATGATAAAGCTTTTAAATATTTGTATATTTATCGTTAGCATAAGATATTACAAAATAATTATATAAATTATTTTTGAAATTTATATAAAAAATAAAATTAATTTATTTAAAAATATTGAGATTAAATATCATAAATAATAATTATCTAGTTTAAAAAGTGAAAACTATAATTAATTACAATAATTTAATATTGTGATTGTAATATTGGTTGATAAAGAAAGAAAAATCTCTTAAAATGATTTTTTATTTATTTTTAGTATTGATTTTATTGTATTTTAATTAGAATATGATTATATATTAATTTAATTAATGATATTATTATTTTTACATGAAACAAATTTTGTATAAGTTATTTTATATTTTATCATGTATGAGATATATTATACTTGAGATATGTTATATTTTTAGAAAATTTCATATAGATTGATTGAATTCCAATTTAATTTTGTTGAACTTTAAACCATTCATCCGCTTGTTTTTCCAGTTCGTTGGCCATACTAGGTTTAATAACCTTGACCTTTACATCTATACACGAGGCCGTTTGTTATCATTTCTATTTTTTTTTTCCTTTTTAATTTATTTTTTAAAAAATAAATAAAATTTGAGAATTTTTTAAGTACTTTGTTCAAATTTTTAAAATAGAAAGTGCATTAGAGACTTTTTTATAAGATAACTCTTTAAAATAAAAAATAAAATTTA
>CATIWF010078308.1:0-38414 GCA_949630135.1 Balakata baccata | reverse complement strand
ATGATTCAGCTAGGTTCCTCAATGGAACCAGTTCCAGTCCGATACCAATATCTTTCCACAGACACCAAATCATGCAAAACCATTTACATAGCCTTAAACCTAAGACATAAAGCTACAAGTTTGGTGTTTTGTGCTTCTTCAGAATCAGCCTTTAACATGAAGAAAATGGGGTCCTAATTTTCTGCCATCAAAACAGAATTCAAGCAGTTTACCCATGGAAATCATGTAGCTTGCACTTCCTAAATCATTTTCTATTAACCATAAATTAAAACTAGAAATTTATGAAGACAAACTAACCTTCAGATGATCTTGTTCCTGGTCTTTTTTTTTGGAAAAATTTGGGAGAAAGAATGAAGAAGAGATGAGGGAAGAAGATGGTCTGAAAGATAAGGCAGCAGCCCTATTTGACCTTGCCAAATTTTTTTTTATTCGATTTTTTTTTCTGATATTTAACTAAATTAAATAAATAATAATAATAACAAATTAATTTATTATTATTATTATTATTATTATTTTCTCTACATATTTTCATGTACCTAGTGCCAAAATTACTAGCTAATCAAATTGTTTACTTTAATTAATTTTACTATGCCAAATTTCATTTGTTTCAAATTTAATCCTTTTATTTAATGTCATTTTTATTATCTTGTGTCCTTATTTAAATTATAACTAGACACGTACGACTTGTTACTACTGTGATAAATCGACCCGTGTCAAGTCTATCACGTAAATATGTTTACGCCAAAATTCCTACGTATGCATGTGTTTCGTGTGATAAATATTTATAAAATGAATATGTCTAAATGAAATGCGTATCATAATGCATATGGGAAAGTCGAGGGTGTTACAGTAATTCAATTGCAAATTGACACATTAGATGACGTGGTATAATTTTCTCAAGGCAATATTTAGATTTAGAGATTTTAAATAAGTGATTTTGAACAATTAATAAATTTATGTAAAATTCATCGTCCTGCTTCTTAAAAAATATCAAAATTTATAGATTTTAAAAAAGCACTCATCCATCGAAATCTTTTCTTTTTTAAGAATTTGATAGATAGAAAAGTCCAAAATTTATAAATTTTGATCAATAAAAGATTATTACCAATTTTTTTATTTAATGAATTAATAATATTTCAAAATTATATTTAAAAAAGTAAAAATTATTTTTCATTTAATTTCAAATAATTACTTTATTATTATTATTGTAACGTTGATGATTTAGGATCTAAAAATTTGCACGGGTTGAAAATAAAATAAATATTAAGTTGAGAAATTAAAATGAAAAAAAATTAATTTGGGTCTAAAAGAAAATAATTAGAAAATTAAGGGATACTTTGGTAAATTAAGGAAAATAATTAAAAAATTTAAAGTAAAAAAGGAATTTAATTAAAAGAAAATAAAGATAAAAGAAAAATAAATTT
Source organism: Balakata baccata (assembly GCA_949630135.1). NCBI lineage: Eukaryota > Viridiplantae > Streptophyta > Magnoliopsida > Malpighiales > Euphorbiaceae > Balakata > Balakata baccata. The sequence continues at coordinate 36,990 of CATIWF010078308.1, read as the reverse complement.
TAAAAAAAATATATATATATATATTATATAAAAGAATTATTATTATTATATTAAAAAGAAATATAAAATATTATATTGTTATTTAATCATTATGAAAGAGAAAGGAAATGCAGAGTTAGCAACACTTTTGTTTTACATGTTCATTGTTCGCAAGAACGCGCGAATATAAATTACTTTTGACAGTGTGTAAATATTAAACTGCACCACATAAGTTTTTAAATTCTCATCTATAAAATATATCTTTTCTGCATAGAGTCAGAAAAAAAAAAAAATCTAAAGCCATTAAATATACTAGAAGCTGCCCCTACTTCCCCTCTGTAGTCCCATTTCCACTCATACACAGATGGAAATTTTTATCAGTGTTTTGTTTCTTCTTAAAGTAACAGTAAATGCCTATTTCCCATCTATTTATTATTTTTGGGTTTTTAATTAAAAACACATATTAGCATTTGTTAATTTGTGGCGTTTATTTTCTATATTATGTGAGAATACGTTTGGTGGAGACAACTATCCTGAAGAGTGAGATTTTTATACGAATTTTATGGCTCTATAAGCTAAGGTTTGTTCGTATAATTCTATTTATTTATATTTTTATTATATATGAATAATTTTGTAATTAAATGTTTGTCGTGTGATTTTATTCTAGAAAAATATTTTAGAGATACTGGAAATAAATTAAGAAATTCTGTTATATAAAGGAAAAATTATGGAACATGATGAAATAAATGATGAAATTATTTTGGCAGAATTAATTGAATTTGTGGTGACTAAACTTTGAGATTGGTATTATTTAAGAATACTGAATAAAATTTTTAATCTGTTTATGTATGGTGGGACGGTTAAAGATAAAGTGTTAGAATAAATTTTATATGAGTTGATGGTTTAATAACACTGAAATTTGGATTGGAATTGAAGGAAATTAGGAGAATTTGAGACTGGAATAAAAGGGGGGTCAAAACATAAATTTTGGTGAACCAATCGGTAATTTAGCAGCCACGTAGTGCCACATTAGCACGACCTGTGCTGTCGTTTACAAAGGAAAAGTGTGCTGTCCCTCTCCATAAAAAACAAAATTCTTTTATGTTATATATATATATATATATATAATCTCTCAATATTCTGGATATATTTGTTTATATGGGTAAAATATATTAATTGAGATAATTATAAATTTAGGAGTATGAAGTTGTAAAAAAAACATGAGTATGATAATTTGATGAAAAATAGTATACGGAAATTAATTGGAGAAAATAAAAGGATTTATGATTTTTATAATTGGTTTGTGGCAAGAAAATTTTAATATGAGTATGATTACTTTGACAGAATATTATAGAAAATGGGAAAAATGCTATATGACATGAATTATGGATTTGAAATGGATGAATTATATTATATGATACATGGAATGATAATATGAGTAATAAGTATTTGTATGGACATGAATTATAGGTTAAAATATATTATGGGTGAGATTTATATGTCTGTGACACAGAAATTGTTATGTGATTATGATACATGGTTTATAATGTAAAATTTATATAATTTACATGTGAAAAATTGGAAAAGGTCAATAACATGAATTGAATAATTAGATTAAGAACTTATATATTCATTTTTTTATATGAGGACTAGTTTATGATAGATATTGAGGGGTTTCTGTACCATAGACCATTCAATTATATTACTATTTGGGGTTTTGATGGCTTAGGCTTGGAAAAATAGTACATCCGACTCTTTTGCTAGCATTCTTTTATTTTCACAATTAATGTAGCTTATGCCGAAAAAGGCACCCTTGACTGCAATCAAAATTGGAGAATTAATGAGTAGGGGATCTAGGCCAAGAAAAGGGCGCTCCTGCTTTATAACCCACATCCAGATAGTCTGTGTTTAGAGTCTTGGACAATTAAATGAAATATATGAAATAGAAACTAGGTAAATAGTACATAGAATAAGGAAACTGAATACATGTTGTTGGATGAATGAGTTATATGGATTATAAAGTCAAGTACGATATATTATTTATGTGTTCCGCTTACTAGATACGCAAACTAATTGTGATTATGATATGATTGATATGACCAAGATGACAAATGACTAATGTATGTATAGGAATAATTACGAATGTCGTGAATGTCATGTTAAATGTGTAAATGCATCCAATAAATTTTTATAATTATAAGTACTACTAAACTTTCAATATTTTAGGGTGGGGGTGTCAAAACGGGTTTGCAGACCGTATTCGTGTCGTGTCAAGCAACTCGGATGACACGATTAGAATCAATACGAATACGACCCATTTACTAATCGGGTTGGCATGAATACGATACTAATATTAAATAGGTCACATGAACACTAACATATTTAACTTTCAGGTCATATTTTGGTCATAAAATATGTCACGAACACGACGCGATTATGTTTTTTTGGGTAATTTGACATGATACTATTATATCTTTTTGAGTTATTTAACCCGATATAACACGACCGACACGACAAAAAAAATGATATTTAGATATTATTTTTTTTTTAAAATGACACTATTAACCTTGATATTTCAGTAAATTTATATGTGTTATAAAAACGAGTTGAGTCGTGTTGATATGACACAAAAAAATAAACAGATTGTAACGGATTCGCGTGTCAATCCGTGATACGATACAATTTGAGCCGTGTCATAAACAGGTCGACTCGTTTACGATACGAACCCATATAACCTCAATATTAACTAGCTAATTTTATATATTTCGCATGTCGGATTAACGTGATACGACCCATTGACACCCCTAGCTTAGTATGTAAATTTTCTACACGCAGGTTTGAGCTACTCATGCATATATTTTTTAATTTATTTATGTTTATTTATTTGGGAAAGGTACACAGTTATTAAATAAATTTTTTTTATTAATTATTTAATTGAATTTTTATGTAAAGATGTTGTAAGTGGACAAATTTTAGCTCAAGTATTTAGTTTTATGATTCATATATATAATATGATCTGAATGTTTATTATGATTAAGTTAAGTAAAATTTAACAAAATTTGAATGTTTATTATGATTAAGTTAAGTAAAATTTAACAAAATTTTAATTTGGATGTAATTTAATAAGGTTTAATAAGACATAGTTAAGTAGCAGTCTTCTGAATAGTAAAATTAAATCTGTTGCGTGGGAGATTATTATTATTATTATTATTATTATTATAGTGTTAATATGTATTAAATTATTAATAAAAAAATCTTTTTAATAATGTAATTAAATATTATAATATATACTAACTTTATTTTTTAACTCTTAAAATAAATAATTTTATTTTTAAAATTTTTAAATATAAATTGATTGTATATACTTAATTAATAATAAATTATTAATATTTAATAAAAAGTAAAATTAAAAATTAATTGTCATTGACTAAACTTAAATATAAGAATAATTACATCATAAATATATAAATTTTATTGTTAAATCAAAAAGATAAAATTCATTAATTTTATAATCTATAGATTTAACATCTATAAATTTTAAAATTTATATTTATCAAAGTCGAACTGGACCGGCTTTCCGTCGGCGGGAAACCAAAACCGGTCAACCCGGTCACGGGTCACCAGTTTGACTGGTCAAAAATTTTGTTGAAAAAATTGCCAATTTGCTCCTCATACAGCTCGAACACGGAACCAGGAGTTGAGTATTTGCCATTCCTGGCCACCTCACCACCAACAAATTTGGCTGCTGTAAACTTATTGGATAATAAAAATTGCTTTTTGTTTACAGTAAAGGTCCGTTAGCAAAAATGGTATTTCACATAAACAGCGTTTAGTTTAGTTGGCTGATGTGGCATCTCATATGGCTCATAGGTGGATTTTTTTTAATATAGCGTTCTATCTGGCATCCTATGTGTTTTTAATCCCAAATCCATTCCAGAAACCCTAAAATCTTCATCCTCTGCTTCAATTCATCCAAATTCTTAAAATTCATTACCAATTAATTCATTGTTCAGCAAATTTAATTTAGTTAGTACCTTTAATTCATTGTTCAATAATGGATTTTAAGATAACTTCAACAAACCCATAATTAATTTCAACTTCAACGATCAAACTCAGAAATCAACCTATTGATTAATTAATTTCAACTTCAACAATCAACCCAAAAATCTCAAGAACAACAAACCCGGAAATCTAAAAAATCACAGGCTAGAAATTTCAAAAACAACAAACCCAGATTTCAACTTCAACAATTAAAAGTAAAAGGAAAACTCAAAAATTAAAAGGACGCCGGATTCAGAAAGTTTGGTACCAAAACTTTGAAGTTTGGTACCATAACTTTTAATTCAGAAAGCTTGGTTCAAAATTTTGAAGTTAGTTTCAGATCATCGTACCCAACAATTTTTCTGGTGGACGCCGAATTTGCTGACGTGAATGCTAAATTTACTGAGGTGGCTGCTGGATTTATTGATGTGGATGCTGGATTGACTGATGTAGATGCTGGAAAAGTTTCAGATATTATGATTTGAAACTCCACTTCAAAGTGTTGGTACCAATTTGATATAAAACAAAGTTTTGGTATCAATTTGATAGAATTGCAAAAGTTTTAGTACCAATGAAACATTTTACCCTAAATTTCTTCCTTAAATGTGCTCGCAGGCCTTTCCGCTTCCCTGGAGTCCTTGGAGGAGATGGGCGGCTAGGTGGTATTTCTGGAACCATTTCTGCTTATGAAAGTTTAAAATGTCGGGGTTATGATATTGTTGCTGTCGTTGTTGAAGATCATGGCCTTGTTAATGAGATGCCATTACTGTTCTATTTGAGAAATAGGTAATTAAGATAATTTTCTTCTCTTGGCTTGTTTTTTTTGAAGCAATTTGTTGCAGAATTATGATCTTTCTCTCTCCCAATGTCCTGTGCGTTTAGCATTTGTTACTCATAGTAAATAATTGCTATATCACTATCATCTTTATTAGCTAAGCCTTTTTTCCTCCCCTCTTTTACATTGGTCTAGGGTGCCTGTAGTTCTCCTGCCACCCATTCCACAAGATATGTCAAATGACCTGGTGGAATGGTTTGCTGATGCTGGTGAAGTATTCAATTCTTTGAAGAGGATAATATTGTCAGCATTTTCCGAAAGAATACAGAGATTGAATGAAATAAAGAAGGCGATAGATGTTTTCTGGTGGCCATTTACACAGCACAGCCTTGTACCTGAAGAAACTGTTACTGTTATTGATTCAAGGTGTGGGGAGAACTTTGCAGTTTACAAGGTTAGTGTCAAAACCAGCCCAGACCTGCTTGATCATGCCTTTATTTTTTTTATTTTGGATGTTAGAACTTAGAACCAATCTCAATGTGCCTTAGCTTTGTTTTTTTCTTTCCATAACAAAGCTCATTTACAGCTGTGCACTAAGCTACAAAGCCTTTTCTTTCTTTTCTTTTTTAAATTATTTGCTTTAGGTTCATGTACAAATTGTTTCTTTTCTTGACCAGTGTTCATTGTGAATTTCTTATGCAAGGTAGCATTCTCTATTCCTTTGACATTTGAAGGTAACTTTGTTTTGTTTCGATTACAGGCACAAAATAACTTTTTAACTGAACAATTTGATGGATGTGCTAGTTGGTGGACTCAAGGGCCTGATGCTACTTTGCAGGTCCTCTTAATTGCTTGTGGACTTTTCCTATGTTCTTACTATTGTAATTGATATCTTATGATCAATTAACGACTGAATTATGCTATTTTACAATCTTAATTACAGTCCTATAATTTGTGTTCATCTCTATTACATTTGCTATATTTTCATTCAATTGCTTTAGTTGATTTTGCTGATATAGATGTCTACAAGACATTATGCATGTGATGAACGTAGAATTCTATGTACTATTGGGGAACATTGCCCATATTGTGCATACATTTGCTTAAACATGCTATTGTTTGTGTTAGTAATTATACATTAATACTTTTGGAAGAAGAAAGTTTTAAATTTTAAGGAAATATCATTGGAAGAGATAAATGTTCACACAATATGAATGTATATCTCCAAGGAGGGTATCATAGACAGTTGAAAAGATTTTTCTTTTGGCTTTCTTCTTCCTTGAAAGGAAAAGGAAAATTGACTTGATTAATATTGGTCCAAAACTGAGGGATCCTAAGTGTGGCATTTGGGCGGAACAAGAATCTATGGTGATGTCTTGCTTATGGAACTCTATGTAAGTCAAAATCAGTGATACATGTTTTGAGCACAGCTAAGTGGCTAACATGGGAAGCTGGCAAACTGACCTATTCAAGGTTGGGGAAGTTGCAGAACTTTATGAGATTAAGACCAAAATTTCAGCCACCAAACAATGAAATCAATTTCATGATGATATTATTGTAGGTATGGGGCAATAAACAAAATCAAGAGAACCACACTTTATTCATAAAGTACTGAGCTTTAGGAGAGTGACAATATTGTTGGTCCATGTGGGTGACATTATTGTAACAGGCAATGACCTGGAGTGAGTAGAAAACTTGAAGAGATAGTTAAGGAGTTTCTGATTAAAGACTTAGGCAAACTAAAGTATTGTCTAGGTATTTAACTAGCTCACTCTCAACAAGGGATTTTTATGTCACAACAAAAATGTGTTAGACTTATTGGCTGAAATAAGCAAGGTAGGAGGTAAACCTGCAGAGACACCCATAGAGTCAAACCATAAACTTTGTGATGTTCTAGAAGAGAGGACAATGGATAAAGGTTATTATTATAGACTTGTAGAAAAGATAATTTATTTGTCTCATACTGGACTTGTCATGTAACATGTTGTTAGAGTTGTGATTTATTCATACATGAATCCAAATAAATCACTTCTTAGAGTAGTGCGAGGAATATTGCAATATTTAAAGAGTATACTGGGAAGAAGAATTCTGTTCAAGATAGGAGGGCTGACTCTTGAAGCATATAGAGATGTAGATTATATAGAATCTTGGTTGATGAAAAATCTATTCTAGGTCGTAATTTTGTAACTTGGAGAAGCAAAAAGTTGAAAGTGATTGCAAGGTCTGCATAAGTTGAGTTTACAGTAGTGACATTTGGGAATTGTGAACTACCATAGCTGAAGATAATCTTTGAACATCTAAAGGTTAGGTGGGAAGGTCCAATGAAGCTTTCTTGTAACAACAAATCAGCCATTAATATTGCACATAATCCATTGCAACATGACCATACACAACACATTGAGGTAGATAGACATTTTAATAAAGAGAAGATGGATAGTTGCTTATTTTGTACTACTTTCCTTCCTATTGGTGATCAACTTGTGATGTTCATACCAAGGGGTTGTTTAGTGCTGTGTTTCAGAAGTTGACCAACAGGCTTGGAACTGATGATATCCATTCACTAGCTTGGAGGGGATTGCTGGAAAATATTATGTAATTCCTATTTTTTAGGGAATAGTTTTGATTTATTTTAATGTGTCAATTTGTTACCTAGAAAAGCTTTATTGATTTCTGATGGAGAATAGCTTAATTTGTATTGATATTTCACCTATAATCAATTCAATATACACAAATGTCAAGTTCAATTTCTGTTAGTGATTACATCTGAAATTCTTTAATGAAGTTATTTCTTTAGGGGGCTTCAGATAGAGCTTGCAAGAGATATGGGCTATGCCACAGGAAGATTTGGTCATGTAATGTTCCCTGAGAATGTTTATGAGCCAGCTTTAGATTGTGCAAAGCTTTTGCTTGAGGGTGTAGGTAAAGGTTAGTAATGTTTTTGGTTCAACCACCGCATCCAATATTTCTTCATACCATTGGACTGTCCTTATTTAGGTCTGCTTAATTAATAATTAGCAAATTTGGCATGTGGTTTATTGTTTAAAATGATAATTTCTTGACGCTCTTATCTTACAAGGGCAGTAAACATGTATCGGTCTTGAATAAAATATAACCTGTAAATAGATTAGCATTTTGGATTGCATTGGATTGTACTGTTATTATTATTATTATGTTTGATACATATTATATGTGAATGTTTTATTTTCCCTTCTTCACATGCTGGGCTTCTAGGGTGTACTTTTCAAATAATGGATCGACGGCAATTGAAATTGCGCTCAAAATGACATTTTGAAAATTTTCTTTTGATAATGAAATGCTTCTAAAATTTGCCAAGAATACAACTAAAAGACGCATTGAGCTAAAGGTTTGCCAAATAATCCTTTAATTTCTTACCATGTACATTATCTACTAAATAATGCTAGAATTTTGGTTTCATAAATGAAAAGGGTTATGAGGTTGATGACTTCATAGCACAAGCAGGTCTTTATGTCTTTTCTTTCTGATTAATATTTATTATTTAGTGGCATGGAGTGTTTAAATTTTAAATAATGATATCATTGGTGGCGTAGCACTTGGTATTAATTACTTAGAATATAGCATAGATCTTGTTGGTCATTAAATCTCCTTATTGTTAGAGGCTTGTGCGAATTTGGACAACACTTATGAGTGAATGGGGCATTGATGGTCAGAACTATATTTGCTATTGATCTGAGCAAATAATATTGGAATTTGACCATTCAAGATTTGTCATAAACTTTGTTTACAATTTAATCTTAAGTGCCTATCATATTTACGAGATGGCTCATAATTTTTGTGTGATGACCATAAAAATTTAGAACTCTATGCTTATTTACATTGTGGCTACCTCTTTGAAGTTAAAAAAATAGTGGCCATACTCTCTTCAAATTATGTGCCTTGTAAAAATTGGCATCCAACTGAAATGCGAATTGGATTTTCTTTGTGTGACTTTCAACAAATTGATGGCAACATGGTTTCGGTGTGATTTTAGGTACTGGCCCTTCAAGGATCTTATCATGGTGATACTTTGGGAGCGATGGAAGCACAAGCCCCATCTCCTTAGACAGGCTTTCTTTAGCAACCATGGTATGTATCATTTATTTCTTTACATCCTAGGAGCATTTTGTTCTGAGGTACTCAAACTTTTGAGCTATTTGTAAGTTCTATGACATGTTATTGCTTGTGAAATCATTGTCAAGCCATATGTCTTATTTTAGATTCATGTTTTCATTTCCTATAAATAGTTTTGTAAGAGCAAACATGTAGCTAGAATTGATAGAGTTTGAAATTTGCTTGGTAAAGATTCTTGAGTATATATTAAGTCATTTGCAGCCAAATTAGTTGGTATTCAACAACTAATTATATGGCTTTGCTTTTGTTGTTTGACATAGGAAAAGTAGTTGATGTCTGCTTAGAAGTAGCTTATTTAATGTTCCTAGGAGTGATAGACAAGATGTAGGAAACAATCTGATTTGGTTGCAAGGAGTAACTGAAGTAGCGAATTACTTGGAGTTCTGTAACCAAGTAATCTGGATGTGTAAGTTTGAAATCTGTCAGTAAATTTTTTGGTGCGTAGGATATTTAATTGCTTCATATCTCCTTGGGAATGAAATTTGCTATTTTCTTTGTCCCCCTTTTGCAGAAAAGGGTGATATGAGTTGATGCTGTTGGCTTGGTTATGACAAAAATTACTTTCAAAAAACCAGAAACTGTTGGCTATGAAAAGCATGTTTGCATAAGCAAAAATTTGAGTTGCATATTGTTGTTGCTGTTTCAAGAAGGTTTTACTTCCCAAGCATTTTCTTTTACCCCATGGATCGCTTTTTAGTTTTATTCGATGTCACAGGCCCAGGCACAAATGCAAATGCTTCAGTTGTTTATACTTCTTTAATAGTCAGAAAGTAGTGGGGATCTTTTAATGTTGAATTGAAACCTAATCATTTACCCTTGCAATTTCACAGGTATAGTGGAAGAGGCCTCTTTCTTGATCCTCCTACAGTGTTTATGTGCAACAGTGAATGGAAACTTTCCTTACCTGAAGGAATGCAATCTGACTATGTGAATAAAGACATTGGTTCGTAAAAATGATGTCTCCTATTCTTACTTCTATGATGGCTACTATCTTTGTTGCCATTTATTGATGTTTCCTAACATGTTCTGGCTTTTGCAGCCTTTAGCTCTCGTGATGAAGTTTTTGACAAGAGCAGGGACAAATCAGATCTTTATGGAATTTATCATATATATCACAGCAATTATCACAATATTCAGGATTTCAAGGAACTGTCCATATTGGGGCACTGATTATGGAACCAGGTTAGAGAATTATTAGCACTTGTAGTTACATTTTCTGTCATGTTCTCAGTTTGTTTCCTTGTGGGATTCATATTAGGGTTCACCCTCTATGAGCTATTGGTGGTGAGTATATAACGCAGCTTGAGTAGTAAAGTCTTGTGCTATAAACGCATAAGCATGTAATGAGTACATGTGTAGAGCTACTAAAGAAGTAATAACCCTAAAGAAGCTAGAGCAAAGCCTAATTGAAAATGGACTGTGGAACAAAGGATTATAGTGGACTTACCTACACCGAGGTATTGACAGTGATTCTCAAATATCACAGAACAGAATGTGATATGACGAGATAGACTGCAATAGAAAGAAAGACACAGGGAAAGGGTTACCTACTCTTAACTTCCACAAGTTCACCTGATTTATTGTGAAATATGTAGATATGATCCTTTGGGCCATGATCCTTTGGGCCATGCTGTTTATACGTGCTATATCATTTCTTTACCCGTGTTTGTGACATGAGTTGCATATGAAATATATCTTCAAGGCGCCAGCCTTTGTTCTTTAGGGGACAATTGTAGTCAATTCCTTTTTCCTATCTGAGATGAGTTGCCTCGGAAATCAATTGATGGTTTCTTGGTCATTGGGCAATTCTTGTTTGTTCATTATGTAATCTGAAGAAAATGAAAACAATTCTGTGTTTAGTCTCGTGTTTACTTAGAACTTCTTCACATTTGAACCAATTCTGTATTAAGCTTGAGTTACATGTCAGTCTGATGCGCACTTATATCAAGCAAGACCGTGGTTGCATTTCTGAAAATCACACAAGCATTTTCCAAAACGCATTTTAATTTTTTGAAAAATTAGAAGTTTCAATAACTTCCTGTGCTGTTTATTTTCTGGCCAAAGTTTTTTCGAAGTTCTGTTATGAAATTTTCAATTCTTTTGATTGGGTGTTTGCTAAGACCAGTCGTAACCCAAGGATGGATGTGTTGCTGAGATCAATTTCATCATATATTCCCCATGCAACAAGTTGTGCTATAACCAATATTTTCAAACCTGTTCTGTAATTTGAAAAAGGAAGCAAAGGATCGAGCATTACAGGTTCCATTGTAACTGGTCAGGGGTTGAACTGAAATTAAATAAATAATATATTATATAAATTATAGGTATAAACTAACTAATATTTATCTAAACTAAAATTTGTTGATTTATATATTCTTTGAAATAATTTAAAATTATAGCCATATAGTTTAAATTTCTTAGTTAAAATTCAGTGTGATAAAATTTCTTCTAACAAATAACTTAGAACAAAAAGATTATATTTAAAAAATAAAATTGAAACTATTTTTTTTAAAAAAAAGTTTTATGTCTGTGATTTGTTTTATACTTAACAAATTTTATAAATGCAAATATGAAAAGGAAGGAAAATAAATCTTTTTTAAATTTAAGTTTATTTTGCAGTTAGTGCAAACATCCACTATAGTTCGGAAGTTGAGTTCTTAAGTAACTCCACAAACCTGAGTTCAATTCCTGACAACTTTAAAAGTTGCAAACCCTTTTCTAATAAGGAGATGTGACAATTGAAGGAGCTACTACTTAAAGTCAATACTGCTCACCCTCTTAATTTTGGTCTGGATTGACCAGCTCTCCAGCACCCGGCTAGTTCTGATTTTTTCGAAGTTGGGTTCTGTCATTAAAGTGGAGAACTGAACCAGCATCAGGCCCGTTCTCCAACTGTTTTATGGTTTAAACAGACTAGGTGCTGGTCCTCTACCTGGTTAAACCAGTTGGACCTGCCACTCAAGATGGGTTTGAAAACAATGGTTTTCATTATATTTAAACCCTAGAATTGCAGGGCTGCACTGTAGCCTCAGTTATTGGCTTTATTGAAATTTGAGAATTGCTTGTCTGAAAGCCATGGCTGTTGTGTATTTGATGCTCTGTGTGACTGGATTTGACTTCTTTTGCAGTTATACAAGGTGCAGGAGGAATGCTAATGATTGATCCACTTTTCCAACGTTCCCTTGTAAATGAGTGCCGAAGTAGGAATATTCCAATAATATTTGATGAGGTTTTTACAGGTTTCTGGCGTCTAGGGGCAGAGGTTGTTTACCCTTTAGAGTCGTTCTAATTTGCTTTTCTCTTTTCTTTTTCATTTTTTTTTTCTGTTTAAGTTAAAAATTCTGTTTTGTGAATTTCACTAAATTTAATGTAAGCTATACTATTCTTTTTGACAGAGTGCAGCAGAGTTACTTGGTTGTGTACCAGATATAGCCTGCTATGCAAAGCTGATGACTGGGGGAGTTATACCCTTGGCTGGCACATTGGCCACTGACCGAGTTTTTGATTCATTCATTGGAGACTCAAAGGTAGTCAATTGCAGTTGGTTTTATTGCATTTCTTGCTACTATTTTTCTTTTCATTTTCTGTTATTTTTGGAAAACGGCCAATGGTACTCTTTGACTGCATTGCTTTGCATTATGAATGAAAAGGATTGCAGAGTTTGCTTCTCAGTGATTGTGACGTGGGTCATATACCTCAGTATTCATATTATTTAAATGAATGTTTGCTTGATATAATGGATGCAGTTTTCACTAAGTTGATTTGCAAACTAGGAAACTATAGTAATGAAATTTGATTATCATTGTGCGGCCAAATTGGTCAGCTTGTTTGATATCAACTTAAAAGAGGGATTTTGAAGCTTTTGGCATTCTTCGCTTTATATGTAAGTTTTACATTTTGTGTTCAAAAGCCTTTGGTGGTTTCATTAATTGTTTTTGAAGGACAAGTTTTAAACTTTAAACCGCTGACTTGATTTGTTTATGAAAAGTCATCCATGGCTGAGAAAAGCAACACGTCTAATACATGCAGAGAGATAAAGTACTGAAATCTATTTGATTGTGGTTGTAGCTCAAGGCCCTCTTGCATGGGCATTCATACTCCGCTCATGCTTTGGGATGCACAGCAGCTGCTAAGTCCATTAAATGGTTCAAGGATCCCAGTACAAACACTAATATTATTGCTGAACAGAAGTTACTAAAAGAGGTATGAAATTTATTTTTTTGCTTCTAGTTCATTGTTTATCACCTGTATTACCTTTTCTGTGGTGGTTGTGAGTGTTTGTGGTTGACATTTTGCATAATCTGGAATTTCTGAAGGCCAAATTACACAATTTAGACAAATTTGATTAATAATACAGCTAAGCCACATTTGCTCTTAAGCCACATCATGGATCTTCCACAGGAAAACAGAAAGTTAGAGCCAGTTCAATCCATTCATTATTTTGAATTTATTAGTATTTGTTCATGTGCATTTATCACACTTTAGTTGAAAAACTTGGTAGATACAATGCCTGGTGAGACAGAGTTATCAGCCTGTGTAATCACAATCATATAATCTGATATGTATTGGCTGGCAACCAATTACATCTATATATTGTCAGTAACAATAACTATTGTTGAGTTTCGAACTTGCCTAAATTTTTATTTATTAGAATAACAGATAATGCTTATCCTCATCATCTCTGGTCACAGTTGTAAATTGATCATAGCTTTTATACCTCCACCAGCCCAGCTGGTTTGAACTGGAAGCCCATGATCTGGATTAGTGAGCACTCCAGTTTGAGTTTGAAACCTTCCATTTTTTTTGGGTCAAAAAGTGTGAAATAGAAATCAATTTTTGTAGACTTAAAGCAAATTGGGCTATACTTAATTAATGGTGAAAATTATGAGTATGTGCTTTTATTGTCTGCATTTAATACCATTAATTTTCTCAATAAATAAGAAAGTGATATCATGTACTTTTGCCCTAACCCAAAAAAGAAAAATGAAAAAAGAGAAGCACCAATAAAAGATCATGGGCTGAATGATACAGTACATTCCAAGTTAGCCTGTTTAATCGCAATCATATTATCTAAAATGATAGCTTAGCAGGCTTGGTTATTGGGGCTAAACTTTTCTGCTAATAAATTCCTCTTTTGTTACAGCCGTTTCTCTGTTGAGCAGTTAATATTAAGAAGCAGTTGCATCACCTTTTGAATGGTCATTCAGTCCATATATATGGCTAGGAATTACGGATCAATTTTTTCTTTTTCTTTTTCCTAATTTTTTGTAAAATAAGCTTTTTTCCTGGATAATTTTCTTATTACTTCCTGCTGAAAGGAAATTTTTGACATGAACAATTTTGATTGTACCTGCTGTGTTTAGATCCCCCTTCCCTGTCCAGAAAAGAACCAGAAACAGTAGGTTATTTTGGGTTATCAATTCTTTTCATCCATGAAGAGTGATATGTTATTGCATTCAATGCTTGCAGTTATGGAATGCAGAACCGTTACAACAGATCTCATCACATCCTTCTGTTGAAAGAGTGGTTGCATTGGGAACCCTGTTTGCTCTAGAACTACGGGCGGAAGGTGTTAATGCTGGGTATTGCCACATTCATTTTTCTTCATCTTTCTTTTTGTGCATGTAGTTCTTTCAATAATTCAGAATCAGAATCAGCATCAGAATCAGAATCAGAAGCCCAAAGTTCCATTGCTAAATTTTCTTTTTCAATCATCTGAAAATTGTCATTAAAAACAGAGGCCAAAATGGTATCAAAATACTAAAACTTGGCTAGCTTGTCTGGGGAATAAGCTTACCCAATTAGGAACATAAAGATTGCAGGAAGCTAGTGCAGTGGCTGGTTCGGTTTTGTTAAAAAACAAACCAACCAAACAACCTGTACCAAATCTGACTCAAGAAATGCACCGGAACTGGGGAAAACTGAAATTTTTGGTTTGGTTTGAAAACCAATATTTCGAGACATAGGAGAAAAAGAAAGTCAAAACCAAACCAAACACTTGAACCTCGTCCTTTGAAAAAATTCCAACTGAACTGGACTTTCCAAATTTCAGTTGGTTGTCTGGATAATTTAGGCTGAACCAGAATTATTGCTCGCCCCTAATAGTGGCCCAATCAGCAGCTTGGTTTATGAAAGATTATTATATTATAATTTGTCATTGGAAGATCTGAACCGTCAGTATGGATGATTGGACTCCTTAAGGACTTCTCTCATAAGTGTTTGTGACAACTTTGAAATACTGGTGTTTCTAGCACTCGGGAATGACAAATGCCCAGGCATTTGTAAAATTTAAACTAGAATGTGTTACTTCCGTAATAAATAACACCATCCCCTTTGTCAAGGAACTACATGGTAGTTAGATCATTAGTACTTTCATGGTTTATGGGTATTTTGAATCATATTTTGATCTAAAAGATTAAATGGTGTACATTTGCAACCAACAAATTGATTCCAAGTGGTCCCTCCAATATCTTTCCTGTGTCAAATGATGAATCATTTGTTTCCTCTAGTCAGCTCCAAGTTGGCTGATATTATTATCAAGAAATGGTGTTGAGAATATTAACAATCAATATAGATGATTTGTTGTTGATTGGTGAAACTTGTTGGCAATTTGAGATGTAGCCGAATGGCATATTCTGCAGGTTTAAAAGCTATTAATTAATTGATTTTTTGTAGGAGGTATTTATGCTTCCCTGCAACGCCTTTTGTAACTGGATGCCATCTATTTTGGCCCCTCTTTCAGCATTTGCTTCCATTTTTATTGTGTTTCTTTTAACATAAATACCTGATCAAGCATCTGATATTCTGCAGATATGCATCATTGTATGCGCGAGCTCTTCTTCAGGATCTCCGTGAAGATGGGGTTTTCATGAGACCGTTGGGTAATGTAATCTATCTATTATGTGGACCCTGCACATCTCCTGAAGTCTGCCGGCAACTACTGCTCAAACTTCAAACAAGACTCGAGGAGTTCAACCAAGTTAGGGAGCAGCAATAATCATCTTGTTAATTATAAAAGGTAATTCTTGCTTTACATTTTCCAATCAAGAAAAAGGAAAATTATCTCCAGAAACTCTTCACCATAATGCAGTCTTGGCTTTTCTTTAGTAGTTTAGGGAGGAGGCCTGTACCAAAAGTGTTTTAAACATTTGAAATCTGAAGCAAGTTTATTCAGAATCTTTATATAGAATATGTTAATCCTAGCTTTTCACATGTTTTGCTAGTGTTTGGAAAATGTATTGTTATGTTAAGAAGACAATAAATTATCCAGAAAGGGATTCAATTACACATAATCACTGCAGTTTTCTTTTACTTTAATTTGGTCACGACATTAATTTTTGTTGATTTGTTTTTCCTGAAAATAATGTGGAATTAATCATGAAATTTTCAGTTTAGTATTTCTTGAAGCAAAGGAACTAAAATATCTGCGAGTGTTGGTGGAAAGTTGATTGTGTTAGTACGATTATTAATAATGTCAACTTTGTGCAAGCCTTGCATGGATTAATTTAATTTGAGATTTGAATTCAATTAACACAAATTCAAGATCCGTGACTCAAAAAACTAAAGTCAACTTATTCAAGCCTTATATTGAATTTGTATGGATCAATT
This sequence comes from Balakata baccata, assembly GCA_949630135.1. NCBI lineage: Eukaryota > Viridiplantae > Streptophyta > Magnoliopsida > Malpighiales > Euphorbiaceae > Balakata > Balakata baccata. The sequence continues at coordinate 20,438 of CATIWF010078308.1, read as the reverse complement.
AGGTTGAGATTTGAATGGAATGGACACAAATTCAAGCCTTACATTGATCTGTATACAGAAAATATATTGACCAATTGTGATAAAAATAAAAAGTAGACATAAAATGAAAATTTGGATAAATAGTTATTTATTCTTGATATGTATAAATGTGTCATGTGACTATTTATATCATTTAAACATATCATTTTTATGTCGTGCAATTGTTTAACTATTTATAAATTTATATACTTGAATGTATATACGTTTCATTTTGTGTCATATTATCGTTTAAATGTATTATTTGGTGTTGCATAATCGTTTAAAAGTGTTGTTTCTAGTTGTATAAAATTTATTAAATATTTTATATATTTTTAAATGTGTTTAATCGTGTCATAAATATGTTAGGCATGTTCATATTGTATCGTGAAAGAATATGTATTGTGTCGTGTCGTGTCAAAAATTGTCAGCTTTAGAAGAAATGAATAATTAATAAATCATTTAAGGTATTTGTTTGCCTTGTATTATTTTTTGTGGATCATTAAACAAAATCCGTATAGTTCATTGTATAGCTTTAAGATATACCTTGAAAATATTTTCGGTTTTCCTTAGGAATTTCTTAGAAATATTTTGAATATTCTTTAGAAATGAATACTTTGAAAGTTCTTTAAAAATTCTTTATAAGGAATTCTCTAGAAATAACTTGAAAATATTTTCGGTATACCTTTGAGAATTCAATGAGAATAACTCAGGTATTCACCGAAAAAGAAAGAAAGAAGGAAAAAAAAAAAGAATAAGAGAACAAAATTCAATCTAGAATTAAAAACTATAAAAAAATTATCAAACTAACACAATTAGTTCATATTCACATTCAGCAACAGAATCAATTTAACAAAAAAGAGATCTAGTAGTTGGAGACCGTTGTCATTGTTTTTGCAATTGCAACAATTTTTTCTACATCAATGAACATTTTTATTGTCACGATATATCAAATAGGGCAAAAAAAAAAAGATAAAAAATGAAAACAGAAAAAAATACGAGTAACTTGAAAAAAAAAATAAAAATGGGTAAACCATAAAATTTTTGGGAGAATAGAAGCATATTATCAACGTTTTAATAATTTTCTAAAAAAGGATTTTGGGTAACAACGACTTCTCACTCTTAAGACAAATTCAAGATTTTTCTTATATACATTTATTTACTTATATTTGTTTAAATTGTAAAATGAAAAGTCTTTTCACTTTTTTTTTTCCTTCTTTCACAGTTTTTTGCTTTTTTTTTTTCCTCCTATTTGGACAAGTTTTCTAACGAAATTTAATAACAAACACTTCTACTCCCTCCAAATAGTGGTAGAAATTGAACACCATAACACACATCTATCCACTGCAAAGAAAGGGAAAACAAAAAGAGAGATATATGTGTTTTGGTATGTTTTCAACGATAACACATTTCAAACAAAAAAATTCCAATTATTTACTTTTTTTTATATATTCAATGCAATATTAATTTTTTTTATCTATTATTGTATTAACTTTATCTATATTAATTAATTTTGTAAAATTTTAATTTTTTTCAATTTTGTATGCATATATAAAAGAATAGTTTAGTCTCATTTAGCTCTTTTTTCCAATAATTAAATCTATTAAATATTTTTTTAATTTAAATGTAATATCAAAAAGAATAAATTAAGTAATTGCCAATCTCCTGTTATATATATATATATATATATAGACAGAAAAATCAAGTGACGTCAGGGAGCCCTTACAAAATGACATTAGGAACAAGAACTACAAAAACTCAGCTGACGTGACAATGTAACTCAATTTTGTATGCATATGTAATTCTGGCGTTGTATTGATTGAAAAAAATTAAATTATAAAATAAATAAATAATGTAAAAGTGTACAAAAAAAAAATAAAATATATAATTTAATATTATAAAAGATACAGTTAAAAAAAAAAAGATAGAAAAATTATTTAGCTTTTAACTATTCTTCTCACTCAACCTTTTTAGTTGTGAAGAATGTTTTTCTCACCCACTACTGATTTGTGCTTCTTTACCTGTAGATCATTTACTGACTGACTGACTGATATCTCTCTTTCATTTTCATTAATTATTGCAAGTTTTCCAAACAAAGAGAATTAATGAGAAGTGAGATTTGCAAAGTTTATTCTCTTCCAGATTGGGGTTAAGAACAAAGAAAAAAAGGATTAGTGGTTGTTTCTCTCGTTATATTTTTATCATCACATGCTTATGATGACTCCTCCGATGCATCCCTCTTTTCACTTTTACAAACTCTCTCTTTCTATAGCCATCTATAACTTTCCTTGAGTTTGAGACGATCGATGTTCACTTTCAGCCAGTAACTCAGAATTAGGGGTAATCTTATTTTTGTAGAGAGGATCCCAAATTTATATTTTTAAGTGGACAAATATTAAAAATGTATAAATTACATACTATTGTATGCATTTTTAAAAATTAAAAAAAATAATTATCTATTTTTAAGTGATTGGGTTTTGAAAATAACCATAGTTCTATTAAGATATTTTTATTATGACAAATATTATAGTACGTATGGCGCGTGGGTACACCAGCAGTAAATGGATGGATAAGATCATAATATAATCATTCAATGTTTGATATAGTGACATAATGAACAGTTCATAACATATATATACATAATGTAGAGAGACCCTTTTATTATTTAACCCTTTTTGAATTTTTGTCTGTTGTTAAATATTCAACTCTCTCACTTACTCGAAGAAAACTTAATTTCATGACTTGCACTTCATTTTGGGTTACGTAGAAAACTTGTATACGCATTGCAATGCAAGTCTTGTAGTATGTAGTATTTATAGATAGAGAATGATGCAAAGAATGGCCATGCTAGTGGTATTTTTTAACCACATAATTTTTTTTTTCTCTTTTTAAAAAAAAATTAATTAGTCATAGGCCATAGGCTGGTTATGTCAACAATTGTAGCCTTGTAGGAATAATTTTTTTTTTTTGAAAATGCGAGATAAGAATAAAAACGTAATAGATAGATAAGATGAGCCAACCTTACGGCGTCGTTTTGCTGATGTTGCCTGCAAAAAACACTTGTTATACGACACTGTTTTATTTTTGGATTTTGTTAGAAGGGCAAAGTTGAAAAATCACTATACTTCAGTAATTTTCAACCTACTTTTAATGTTTTGTTTACGCTGCCAGCAAAAAAACCGACACTGATTTATGGATACTGTTAGAAGGGTAATATTGGAAAATCGCTATACTTACTACAGTAATTTCGACCAACTTTTGTTAATGTTGCTAAAAAAAACTAATTATACATAAGTGTAAATTACTAATACACTTTGAAATTTGGTAAATATACGATGCTGTTGTTTTATTTTTAAAAATATATTATAAAATTTTTCAAGTTTAAATAAATATATTAGTTAGTCTTTAGTTATTTTTTATTCTAATATTTCGTTAGTCAATTAAAATATTCTGTTAATTAACTAAAAAAACTAAAAGTACTCTTATTTATTTATTTTTTAATAAATTTGAGTATCAAGTTGATAACACTAAAAATTTATTTATATTTTTTAAAACAAAAAAGAGCAATTTTGACATTTCATAGATATATAATATAAAAAATTAATAAAAAAACTGTATAGTGTGTTAAATCTAAATATAAAAAATTTTATAATATATTTTTAAAAAAGATAAACCAACTAGTATATTTAACTGTATATTTCTCTTTTCATTTATTTTATGGGTTTTGTTAGAAGGATAAAGTTGGAAAATCACTATACTTACTACAATAATTTCCAATCCACTTTTAATATATAAATAGATAGATAAGTATATGGCCGGCTTTGATCCAATCAATATCATAAGAAAAATGGAGCTGTCAAAAATTTAACACAATACAATATGAATATAATTCATTAAAATAATATAAGAATAAGACAATTATAATCTATTTAATATTTAAAATATTTTTCACGATTTTTTTTGACAATAATTTTAACATAAAGTTAATTAGTTTTTCTTAAATATTTTAAGACCCCAAATTGAAGTGTTAAAGGAGATTTGAAAATTTTTTAATTAAATTTAATGTTTTATTATTAAACTCTTTTTTTTATATAATTTTCAACTAATTAATTAGAATTAAATACTAAAACTAATTTTACTCGTATCGGATTAGATTTTAAAAATGATAAAATATTCTTGTATAAATTTTAAAATAATTAACCACATACTCAGAATTCAAATTTAAAATATCTGATTAAATTGAAAAAAATTTACGTTATTTTATCTAAACCATCATAAATAACTATCCTTTTTCCTTTAATTTCATTTTTTATTTATTAATCTTTTTTTTAATTTTGAATCCATTATTATTTTACCTTACTTCCAAACATAATAAAATAAATATTATACTCTATTCTTCTACCCCGTCCAAATAAAGCCAGAAAAGTCGTCATCGACATCCATTTAAAGAAAAAAATTCATAATGAATCGCGAAGTACGTGATCATTCTCTCCTTTTCCACTTAGATATTTGAGATTGATATTTAGAGTTTTAAAAATAGATTTTAAATTTTTTTAATTTATTTAATTAATATTTTTTTCAAATATATTTTAAAAAAATATTTATTTATTTAATTCTAAAAAAATAGTTTTGAAAACTAAAAAAATAAAAAATATAAATTTTTGTCCGAATATTGCTTTTTCTAAAGGCAGTCCAAACATGGGCACAAGTATTTATGGCTAAGTCGCCATAGTAGACCAAAGTCTCTTTGTTTTTTTTTCAATTTTTTATGAATTATACACAAATACTATAAAGTCTATTACTTTCTCACCTATTTTCGATTTTTCTTGGATATTCTCTCACTTAACAGCACTCTTCCTCTCTCTTTAAGGTTTTCCGTTGCTTTCTTGCTTTTCTTTTTCATTTCAGCAATTCATTTTCTGGGGGGAAGATTTTTTATTTTGTAGCTTTTAATTGAAGTCAAAGTTTTCTTTTATTGTTTTGTTAATTATTTTTGATTTTTCGGTATTGGGTTCGGAGTAGGAGTACTGATTTGTTGTAAATGTTATATTGGGGAGTTTTGAGCTAAAATTATTTGTTAGTGTGGATCTGTAGTGAAGGAGTGAAGCGTAGTTTGAGTTTTCTTGGTGGAGTGAAATTCTGCGTATTTTGGTTTGTGTGCAGATCTGGGGATCTAGGGTTTCTATAATTGGGTGAAAAATGCAGACCAGGTATATGGAGAGGACTAATAGTATGGCTAGAGGAAAAAGGGCTTTAGAAGGTGGAGAAGAGCAGCAGCCTGACCGAAAACGTCCTGCTTTAGCTAGGTAAATTTGTGGGTTTTGTTTCTATAAATTGTATATTATATATGGACTGTTACTTGATTAGTTTGTTGATATTACTAGTTTGTTTTACATGCTGTGAGAATTATGGTTTCAAGCTGATGTACGTGTCAGTGGAGAATTGGGCAATTAAGTTGTGTCGTCTTGGACTGTGTTGACTCTCATTTTGCTAATAGTTTGGTTTGTCTTTACTTTAAAATGGAAGCACCTTTGTATGATGGGAGGATGGTTCTATTCATATCGTCCTGGAAGATGTCAGTTTGCTGTTTTCTGTATTTGCAATTATCATACTTATTAAATATTCTTTCATATATTAGTAGATATGAATTTTTATACTAGGTTTTTTTTTAAACAAATTCTTTCATTTTTTTCTTGTTTTAGGATGATTTCCTTTCTGCTTATGTTCCCAAAATCCTAGTTGTGCTGCTAGAGAGTCAACGTTTGAGTTGTTGCTACCTATTTGGATGCTCAACCAACATAAGCAGAAATCATCCTTGTTCAATATTCTTTCATATATTAGTAGATATGAATTTTTATACTTTTTTAAAACAAATTCTTTGCATTTTTTGGTTTGTTTTAGGATGATTTCCTTTCTGCTTATGTTCTCAAAATCTTAGTTGTGCTCCTGGAGTGTCAACGTTTGAGTTGTTGCTACCTATTTGGATGCTCAACCAACATTTGTTTAAATATCTGTATACAGTATGCCGATATTGGAACGAAATATCCGTATGCTGATATTGGATGCTAGACTAGACTATATTCATCAGTAATTTCAAATGCTGCCTTTTGCTTTCCTTTGTTTTATTCATAGTTATTAAAGGCGCACTGAGGTGCTAAGGGGTTCTGGAGCCTAAGCTCAAGGCGCAAGGCCGCGCACGCCTAAGTGACATGAGGCTCAAAAATAAAAAATAATTGAGAAAATTATAAATTTTATTATTAGACTACTAGCAATGTAATATAATACTATAACTGTTAAAACTTAAAACACATAAGTTATAACAACAAAATAAAAACACATACACAGAGAAAAAGAACTTAATTCAGTTTTGAAATCCTAAACATAAGGCTCTTAGGCTTACTAAAGATTTGAAGTTCTAAACACACAAGGATCTTAAATTTACTAATATTGTATTTAACAAATTCTAACACTTATCAATTATGAATTATCATAATAAAGCACAATTAGTTTTGTGCCTAAATTATGCTGTTTAAATCGTCTTTGTGGAGGCTGTAACAGATGTTTTTTTTGCCCTAATTTTTATTTTTTTCGTTTTTATTGTTTGTTTTGGAAATAATTAGGTGTTGTAAGATCTACTAAAAGTTCTTTTCAATTTATAATCAATGGTTCAGGTTTCCTCACACTAAAAACAAGAAAAAAATACTAATATTTAACTAACATCACAAAGGCACGCCTTTGTGATAGAGCCCGCCTTTGGGTTTTCAAGGCGCTAAGGTTGGTGCCTGTTGTGCCTTGAGCCTGAACGCGCTTTTAACAACTATGATTTTATTCTTTTTCTTTTAAGATGTGTGAAAGAAATTCTTTCATGAGCCCCTAGGGCAGATGGAAGGAAGGGTGCTTTTACAGTAGAAAAAGTAAATTTTGTTTAGTAGTTCGGAAGTTGAAGAGAGGTTAATGATGGTCTCTCTCCTCCTGTAAAATTGAAAGAGTGTCAGGCTTCCCCTATTACTGTTATTCCAGAATTTAGATTTTCTTAGCTAATGAAATTCATTTGTTTGATTATCAATTTATAAGCTACGAAACAAGACTGTATTTTACTCTTTGTATTTGCTAGGTTTTTGACTTTTTGTTTATTTTCTCATCTCTGGTATGGTATTTTTTGTATGTTACCCACATTGGACCACAACTTTTCTTAATGGCTTTCTGTCCTTAAAGGCATGTTTTCAATTTTCTACATTTGATTCTATGTAAGTTGGTGATAGGAAAATGTTAGCTAGCGAGAAAATTCTACAATATTTCTGTTTAGGGTTTAAGTTAGGTGGATGAAGGACTGCTAGGTCTTTTTAGTCTTTAATATTTGGTTATAAAAGGGGGGGTGGGGAGCAAGGGGCAGAGCAGGTTGTTATTTTGGCATTATTGAGGATCTCTCTGCTGTTGTAGGAGGTTGGGGAGTGATTTGATTCATTTCACAGAGTTTAGCTTTTCTTTTTGTTTGTTGTTCTTGCTATCTCCATTGTCCAAGCTACTGTAGGACTCCATTTTCACATCAATACAGAAGTTTCAGTAGTGTTACTGACCTTATTCCTTTGTTTGTGTTGTGTTGATGGTATAGTTTTGCTATTTCTCTAACAGTTAGTCATATTAGAATATTCTGTTGAGTTCTATTTTAATTCAAAATTATTTGCAAAATGCAGTGTGATTGTAGAAGCTCTTAAAGTGGACAGTATGCAGAAGCTCTGCTCATCTCTGGAACCTATTCTTCGAAGAGTTGTAAGAATTTTACTTGCTTCTCTAATTTGATTCTGCTTGAACTGATTCCAAATGATATGTACTGGGATGTATTTCTGCGAATGTAGATAAAAATTAAGATGTACACATCCGAGTTAAAATCTGGTTTCAAATTGAGGGTTTTGGGACACATTTTTAGCGCCTTACAGTCCCAAGGAATCACAAACTTAGATCAATGGAATTACATTTGAGATTAGATGCATTGTACACATCCATTGTCCAAGGCATCACATCAATGTCACTGGCATTTTAAGGCTGATAATATTCCATTAATTTTTTTTTTCAAAAGGAGAGTTTATCACCTCGAGATTAGGATCTTGCTTCAAATGGAGGGAAGTTGGGATGAATTCTTAGCATCTGATTGAGTTCCTAGAAATCACAAGTGGGTCACTGTCACATCCTGAAACCAGAATTCAGTGAGAATGAAGATTGAGGAAGATAAGGGAAGCAGAAATCAGAGAAAGGGAGAAGAGTTAGAGAAAACAATTAGAAAGAAAGGAGAGACAAGAGGAAAAAAAATGAGGAAAGAGAAATTAGAGAGAAAGAATAGCAGAGAGAACTTGAGGGGGGAATTCTGTATTCAGTTCATTCTATTCCTGATTTGCATTCTTTACATCTACTGTATTTATGATGAAAAAGAATGACAACTCATCAATTGCCACCTCACTACTACCAATCATATTTCTTTATTACTCCAGCTAGGATTCCCTCCAAATCACTAACAAACTTACAATTAGGCTGCTAACAAACTTTTACCATTTTTACTTAACTAACTATTAACTTGCTATATTCTTGCTAACGTAGCCCAAGCACAGCTCATGCCAGCTGTTGCACTTCTCTGCTCCCACTCTTCTTGTTGTCCAGAAACTTCTCGCTGATTCTTATGGAGCTGGGCTTTTCCCATGTTCTGCTGGGCCTCTCCAATGTTCTGCTGCTCTTGGGATTGGGTTTCTCCAATGCTAACTTTCTCCAGCTGTTCCTTCAAATGAGCTTTCTTTAATTCTTCTTTCTTCAGGCCCATTACTTCGGATTCTTCAATAGTTTGTCCAATGCCTATTTCTTTTGATCCATCATCCTGCTGTATTGTGACATGGTCACTTGATTTACAGTTGAGATTAAATGTATCACACACAACCATGGTCTTAGGGGTCTCATAATTTTTATCTGAATATGAATGGCTGTAAGTTTCTTTTAAAAAATTTTCATAAAGAGAGTTTCATTCGAGATGCGAAAGCGAAAGCCTATGGGGTCATTTCTGTAACTGGATAACCAGCACTGAAATCTGTCTTTACATTGGATGGTTTGGTGTTTTGATGATCCCTATTTTATTGACTGCGACTTCTGTATTTATTATTGCTTTCATTGCTACTCCTCCAGTAGATATTGATGGCATTCGTGAACTTGTTTCTTCTAGAACAAGGAATGTTCATAGTCAGGGTGTGCTTAACTTGAGAGTGAACTTCTCTTAAGGATCGGCTTCATTAAGTTGGGAGTGATGTGCAATGAAGGACCTCTATCCTACACATGAAGGGCTGTGAACTTCACACCTTGTATCTAAAATTATATAATTACTCGAACAAGATCAACTTACCCTTAAAAAATGTGAAAGCAAATCTGTATCCTATGTAATTAACATTGATTAAATGCTCTTGAAGACATGCTGCTTTGGTTTAATGTTATTTAAGAACTGGTTGTGATTGAACATGTATTCTTTTAGTTATCACTAAAAACATATTGGTTAAAGCAGTAACCATTTGCTGTTCTCTATGTGTTTCTATTAATATAATTTGTCTCATTTTGACCTTTTACTTTGTTTCAATTTTTGTCAAATAGGTAAGTGAAGAGGTGGAACGTGCTTTAGCAAAGTTGGGCCCACCTAGACTCAATGGAAGGTATAAAGCCTTTTTTAAACTTATACTGGTTGTGAAATCAAATGCCGGTATTCTTATTTAGGATCTGTAAAATGTCTGTGGAAAATGATTTGAGCCAAAGTTATTGGTGGCATCGAAATTCTGTGATTGCATCCCCAGGGCAGCAGTTCCCTTATGGATTGTAGCTCTAGGTAATTGATTCCCATATGGATAAGTATTGTTGTGATGTTGGATGTGGAGGGAGGAAATAGGTACTTCTGTCTTATAGCTCATGTCTAATGAACCAAAAAAATTGGAAAAAAAGTTAACTAAAAAGTGTCAGTCTTTGCAACTAAAAAATGTATATATTTACAGGAAAAGTAAATGTAGCAATCTTTAAGAATTTGCATAAGATGTCACTACAATTTACATTTAGTTTTCTTGTTATGTTCTTTATTTAAATGTTTGAGTGATTCAAATTTATATAAATAAATTAGGGACAGATTATGGAATATTATAAAAATTGAGTGAAAATGTGACTATTTTGGCTTGATGTCAATTTGGTTGGTAAATCATCCTAGTTTTTGGTCTACTTTATTTGTGAAAGCAATAAAGAAGTTTTCATGCATGAAATTACTTTTTGGTTATCGAATTATGATTGTGTTCTTAGAATATGTAATTAGCTGCAAGTGTTGTGGCATTAGAGAGCTTATCCGGTTATATCTACTTTTGCAGTTACTGAGATTTGCTGATTAAATGGTGTCTTACTGTAGTTTTCCTTTTAGTTTGTTTTTGCTTATTTTTGGGATAATTTGGATTATGGAGCTCGTTTGGATTTTTCCAGTTTTAAAATTTAAAGTAGTAATTACTGGATGTATGATATATCCTGTTCGATATTTTGAATACCTCAATAACACCTCATATATTCCTATCCTGATATTTTTTGAGTGAAAGTTGCTGCCTAGATTGGTTGTACATACACTATGAGTGGTTTATGTACATTGAGAACAAGCAAATTTCCCCTTTCTTAATGCAGTGATCTCCTATTGTCCAGTGTAATTTTTTTACGTATGTTTGTTGAAAGGTGGTATATTGCTTTGAAATTTTTGTTTCAGGTCTTCCCCAAAAAGAATTGAAGGTCCAGATGGAAGAAATTTACAATTACTTTTTAGGTCCAGGTTGTCTCTTCCTCTTTTCACGGGAGGAAAAGTAGAGGGAGAGCAGGGTGCTACAATTCACATTGTTCTGATTGATGCTAACAGTGGTGTTGTTGTAACTTATGGCCCTGAGGCATCAGTAAAACTTGATATTGTTGTGCTTGAGGGTGATTTCAACAATGAAGATGATGAAGACTGGACGCAGGAAGAATTTGAAAGCCATGTTGTAAAAGAGCGTGAAGGAAAGAGGCCATTGTTGACTGGGGATCTACAAGTGACACTCAAGGAAGGGGTAGGAACGCTGGGGGATCTCACTTTCACTGATAACTCTAGCTGGATCAGGAGCAGGAAATTTAGGCTTGGCTTGAAAGTTGCCGCTGGATATTGTGAAGGTATACGCATCCGTGAGGCAAAGACTGAAGCTTTTACTGTTAAAGATCACAGAGGAGAATGTAAGTTCATGTTCTACATCATTTCCATTTTTTTCTTTCGATACCTGTTCAAGGATTTTAAATTCAATTTATTCACTATTGGCAGTATACAAAAAACACTATCCTCCTGCGTTGAATGATGAAGTATGGAGATTGGAGAAAATTGGCAAGGATGGTTCCTTTCATAAAAAACTAAATAGTAACGGAATATTCTCGGTTGAGGATTTCTTACGTCTTCTTGTCAGGGATCCACAAAATTTAAGAAATGTAGGTGTAAGATTTGGTTCTTCAATTAAGAACTTGCTGCTGTGTTCTTGTGTTCTGAAATTTCTTCTGTTTGTTGTAGATTCTGGGATCTGGCATGTCAAACAGAATGTGGGATGCCCTTGTTGAGCATGCAAAGACTTGTGTCCTTAGTGGGAAGCTTTATATCTATTATCCTGAAGATTCAAGAAATGTTGGTGTTGTTTTTAACAACATATATGAGCTAAATGGCCTTATTTCTGGAGAACAGTATTATTCAGCTGATTCTCTTTCCGATGAGCAAAAGGTTGGTCTTTTCAGCAGTTATTTGAATGGCATGATGCCTTCCCTTGTGTGTGCGGGGTGTTTTCTGTCTATGGCATGTTATGTTTTCTGATTTTGCTTCTAGGTTCTCATTAGCTATGTTGGTAATATAGCAGTTGCAAGTTGTTGGCAATTGGTGACTTCCTTGACTAATTCTTATCTGACACAAATAGGCAGCTGAGATCTGTCAATGTTTTTGCAAATAAAAGGAACTTAACCTCTTTTTCAGATTCTTAGCTCTCTCTGCTTGCACTTCTTCTTCTTCTGGATTTTCTCACTGTTTCATCTGTTTTCTTTTGCTTTCCCTATTTGCAGCAGACATTGTTGTTAATCCTAGATACTTATGGAACTGGATATAAATCAATGAGTGGTTGCCTCTTATTAAATTTGTCATTATTTATTCTCATTTTTTCTCTTTCTTTTGAATTTGAAATTTAAATGTTAAACTTTTTTACTTTAATAATCCCTATAACACTGCCTATTGTACATCTGTTTGTAAATGTCTACATGATAGTTTTTGTCGTTTCTGTTATTATAAATAAGAATCAAAGTTAGTTTGTGGCAGACATGCGACATTCTTGTTGTTAATGCTTAAAATTACTCTTATTTAATGTTTTTGAATTGTTTCTATCCAAGTAATATATATATATATATAACTCAAATGGTATCAAATTATAACTTAAATTATCATTGTAGAAGTTATTATCATATGTTACTTTTGATGTAACAATGTGCTAGACAAACATATATGACCTTTTATGTGTATATCTTGATTTTTAAAATTTTAGATGGTTTGTGGATCTCATGATTTACCAGCTGAGTTTTTACCCACCTCTAGGTGAGAAAAGTAAGTTTAAAAACCATGCCAATTAGCGGTATTTTAATATTTTGTGACTTTTAGATATTTCCTCATTGAACCTTTCTTTTGAATCCCGTGTTGGATAAATATGCAAATTGTTGGTTGACCTAGGCTTTACTTTCTAATCATGTAGATCAAATTCTTGTGCATGGTCTCACAAGTAGTGTATCAGGTGTTATGTTGTCATCTTGCATATCCCTCCAAATTAAACCTTCTCTTTTCAAATGTGCATATTTAATTTTATTTTTAGCTGAAACTTGATTAGTCATTTAGTTTCTCTTTCTTGGGGAATACTCAAATATCTTCAAATTTTATGAAGTTCAATTACAACTTGCCACTCTCTTTTTGAATGGTGTGACCGAGTGACAAGTCCCAAAAGTTTCTCTATGTGCATCATACATCTTTTTTCACATTTCAGATAATAATCCTGCAGGCTCTAGGTTATATTTCTTTTCCTTTCTGTCCTGCATCTTCAAAAGTGTAGGATATTGTTATCTTCTTATTGTCTCCACACTTTAAAATTTGGCATGGAAAATTTTTTAGCCATAAGCATATTTTGTGCATACAATTAACTAATAAAGAAATCAGTTCGATCATGTTACAAACTACTTTTTTGTTTTCTCTGTTCTCAGCCATAATACTCTGCTGGGCCTCTATAATGTTGTTCCGAATTTGGTTTTGCTGGGTGTTAGGGTTTCTTGCTTGTGGTTTCATATATTGCTTGTTTTAAAGGAACATGTTTTCATTATGTGAACTGAAGTGACTACTGCATATAGTCAGAAGGTGGCTAGACCCAATTCTGCAAGTTTTTGCTTCTACACTGATGCATCCATCTCAAGTCAGTATTGAAGATTAAGCTTACCACATTTTCTGGATTCTGCATTTATTTCATTTGTTTCCTTGTAATTGAGTTCTCCTGCATGACATTCAAGTAGAGGTAATGGTTACATTGACATAATTCTGAGGTGTTTTAAGTCATGATATGAAATTTAGTTTATATTTTAATTTGATTACTGTCAGATTCAAGTTCCATTGAGTATGTATTATTGATGGTTATATGGTGCCATTTCGAATTGAGTGGAACTTGCAACTATTAGGAGTTTATGATCTTTGACTGACTATTAAAAAAATTATATTTTGTAGGTTTATGTGGATTCATCGGTGAAGAAAGCATATGAGAATTGGAATCAGGCAGTGGAGTATGATGGCAAGTCTCTTTTGAACTTCAAACAAAATAAGAAGTCAAATGCTTTCAGAAATGAACTTCAGATTGGCCAAATAGGTTACTCCAATGCTTTAGAGCATCCAACGCAATTACCACGACTACCAGCTTCGGTTACTGCTGAGCAGGCTTCTATGAATTCAGGCCTCCAAGTTGGGGGTAAGTCCTCATTGTTTCAATATTCATTAAGAAATTCTTGAACCGGGTACCCAATTCCCAACATTTTCTCTCTTCTTTGGCCTTTTCTTGTATGGCATCAGGCTATAATGATAGTATGGGAACAGGATTCTCGTCTCAGTCCCAGCTTGTGAATCCAAATGCTCGCACCCAGTTTGACAGCACCTCATTTACATCACATGGACCTCTGGTCAGCAATTCTCACCAAACAAGCATGAGAAATGATAACAGTGTTGGCCTAGCCCTTGGTCTTCCGCAGTCATCAACCTCAGGGTTTCAAGCTCTTAGTTCTTCCATGCAGGTGTCCAATGTGAATCCTTTTGAAGACTGGACTAGCAGCCGGGACAAGGGAGTTGATGAATACTTTACAGAGGAAGAGATTCGCATTCGGAGTCATGAGATGCTTGAGAACGAGGATATGCAACACTTGCTTCGACTATTTAGCATTGGAGGCCATGCCTCAGCAAATATACCGGATGATGGTTTTTCGTTCCCACCTTATATGGCATCTCCAATGCCGAACTTTGATGAGGATCGTACACGTCCTGGTAAAGCTGTTGTAGGTTGGCTGAAGATTAAAGCAGCAATGAGGTGGGGATTCTTTATCCGAAAGAAAGCAGCTGAAAGGCGAGCACAACTTGTTGAGTTGGATGATGAAGAGTAGTTAGCTTTTTGCCGTCAAGACAATCCGGCACGTCAAGATATAGTGGAAGTTGCTATATTCTTCGAATCTGGGAACATATTGAGGTTTTGAGACTGCATAAGATTATTTTGCAAGTTTCAAAAACTTCACTGGTGTGGGTATTAGGTATCAGAGAATTCTTCTTGTACAGTTACCTGTACAGTGAGTTGTTTCTTTAGTTATTTTGCTTACTAAGCAAGAAGCTTCTCTCTGATGATTTTTATCATTTGGTGTATCATAAATCTGTTGAAGGTCCATCAGGGGGTGATTGGTCTTATCAGTTAATTGACTTCTTTCATTCTTGTTGAAGCTTTGCCGGGATGGTGTATTTATTGTCACAGTCAATGTGTAGTATAATGTTCTTGCTACTTCATCGCTCCCTTTTACATCTGCTGAACAGAGTAATTTTCCAGTGAGAAGTTTTTTTTTTCCAACATGCATCTTATCTCAATTTAATTTCACTATTATCACTACTAAATTACAGTTTTTTCACTTTGGTCTGTTTTACTTTTTTTTTTTGGTGATAACTTTCATTAATATCCATAATTTATATATATAAAAGAAATATAAATATGAATTTATATTTTAGGGATATGAAACTTGTTATTCGACCAATAAAAGAGAAAAGAAAAGGGAATCTGCCATTGCTATAGCTAGCAATTTGCAAACAAGTGGAAGGCTATTACTGAAACTACATATACAAAAAGCTCTGTAAGTACATATTATTGGATGTGAACTGAAGACTAGAGGTTGGGGTTTTGGGGCATTTTCTTTTTTCTATTTTCCTAACAATTCCATTGGAAGGGAAAATAGAAATGGAAACCCAAAAGCCCCTTCCTCTCAGAGGAGCTCCCATATAATACAAAATTCCCAATTCTCAACAAATTAAGTTGCAGCTATTGTTCTTGAGATTTGAATGATCATGTGGTCACCATTTCATCAGAGGTTTGCTCATTGATCTCAAGATTTGTCAGGAAATCATGAAGAAGAAGGCAATGGTATGGATGCCAAGGTTGATTTCTTTCGTATGTTTCATCAAGTTTTAGTCTCTTTCATTCTCTCTTGCCTGTGTAATTAAACATGGAATTGGTAATTCAATGATCTAATGGATTTTAGTTTCATCATGTGTTAAATGAATTATATATTAAAATTTAACTTAATGATATTAATTTTGTATTAAAAATGTGTGAATTTTTAAATTTAAATTTTGAGAGATTTCTCATAATAATAAAAGAAAATTTATAGATGAAAATTATACATACCACAAGTGTATAATATAATTAATTACGTGCAGGTGATGTGATGCGTTCACTTCCATCTTTCATAAATATAAAAGAATTTCATAGGATATTTAAATTCAGAGCCTTGTAGTTTATTAATACTATTAAATTAAAATTTATTAATTAGTAGGATTTGAAAAGTGTGCAAATGGATAAATTTTATTAATTAATTGCTTTTGTATTTTAATTTTTTTTTTCTTAAGAAACATATCTAATCCATTTCATAAAAAATAATACATGTATTGTGAGAATAAAAAAAATATAAATAATAACAAAGTTCATTCCAGTACAAGAGAAGCTTCATGCCTAAAGAAGAAAAATGCCCAGCAAAAGAACTAGAACCTCTTGTTGTCTGAGGTGGAGCCACATCATTTTATATATAAACGTGGAACAAGGGAATAAATAAATTTACTAAAAAATTAACCTAATTGTATTAGTCAATTAAGTTAATTTTATCATTTAATAATTTAATTTATTAATAAATGTATTAATAATTCATTAATTAAAAATCCAAATCTATTAGGACTTATGTTTTATAACTTTAATTTTATTATTTCATAATTTAATTTATTAATAAATGTATTAATAATAATTTATTAATTAGAAATCTAAATCTATTAGGACTTATATTTTATAATTTTGTAGCCTTAATTTAATTTTCTTCAATATGATATAATCTTATTAATTGGAAATTATTCAATTCATCCAGTCCTCACCGGCCCCTTATAAATTATAATGATATGGATGCATGGGTTGCCTCTAAATTTAATTAGTTTCTCATTATATATATATATATATATGCGGACAGATAATTATTAACATATAATCTTATTTACTAATTTAGCAATTGAATTAAATAGTTCAATTTTCAACTAAATTGATCTAATTTTCAAATCAATTGAATTACATAAGAGGGATTATGAAAAAAATATTTTGATTGGGTTAGAGTTATGAACTTATAATTTATAATTTGATAATTGAGTTGATTTCGTGATTACAAGTTCATTTCTTATCGGATCAGATCAGAATAGACTTTTATATATTCTCATTATGAAAAAGAAGAGGTTATTCAAATGTATCTAAATAAATACTATATTTACATATGGATCTCTATGTGTACATGACGTGTGATTTAATAAAAGAAGTATATTATGGGTTAACTTGTCAATTAATAATTTAATTTATTAGCAAATAGTATTAATAATTCATTAATTAGAAGTCCAATTCTATTATAATTATATAACTATATTTTATAAAGAAAATACTTACCAACTCAATTTTATATGACTCTTAATAATTAACAAATGAATAATTTGGAGGAACGAACAAAATAACCGTTAAGTACTTACTACATCTATTTTTTATATGACTTTTAATAATGGATAAATTATTAATCTTCATATGAGATATAATATCAGTTTAATATCTAATAATCACGTGTAACGCATGTGGGATGTACAAAATTACTGTAAATTACTTATTACCTTTATTTTATATATGACTCTTAATATTTTAGATAAACACGCGCTTTCATTTTAAATATTAATGAAATTAGGACTTTATCTATCAAGAGTTCTATTAATATTAAAATAGAGTTAGCTTATTAATAATGTTATAAAATTATATATAACTCTATATTTGGTTTAAGCATTAATTAATTAACATTCCAAATAATATGAAATAAATTAATAAAAAATATAAAAATTAAATAGTAATTAATAATAAGATCAATATCAAATAATTATATACAAAACATACTAATAAAAAATTAATTTATTTAAAAATGGAGAATTCTTCCTTTAACTTTTTAAAATATATATAATAATATATAAATTTATTTTATTTTTTAATATTTACTTTATAAAAAATATTGAAATTCTATTTTTAAACTCTCTAATTTTGAGGCTTTTGACTTTTTAATCCCTTACCAAGGGTCTGACTCTTAAACTCTTGATTGAGAAATTCTGACTCTGTCAGTGCTTGTGGTGGCAAATTGGACACTAAAATTGATATTTTTAAGAGGATTTTCATCCGTGCAATTGATATACAACTGTAATAGGTATTTTTACTGTCATGTCAATCAAATTTTAGCTACATTTCTAAATATATTTTATTTTTATAATTATCATAAATTTTAATTTAAAAAATTCGATTAATATTTTAATATATTATAATTACTATTAATAATTAAAATGTTAAATTAATTATATTTTATATTATACTTACTATTAATAATTAATTTTATACTTTATATCATAAAATTAATTATATATTTAATTTTTATTTTAATGAACTTTAATTTTATATTAATTAGATTAATAATTATATTTACATTATTAAGTATAGTTAATATTATTAACTTAATTATTGTATACTTTGTATTAATTACATATTCATTAATTATATATATATATATTAATAAAAATATTTTTTATTAAATTTATTTAAATTATAGTAAAATAATACAAATAGAATTCATAAGAATTTTTTTAATCAATTGAAATGGTCTCCCCCTCTTTCAAAAGTTGAAAACTTACAAATTTACAATTGAATTTTTTATTCATGGCGATTGATCACATGTAGAATTTTGTAATTCACTTTGAAAGGGGTGACGATGCTCTAAGCTAAATAAATAAATTGGTACCCCTGAACCAACGGAATCATGAGAAGGAAGAAACAATCCATCTATGTTTTAGGTCACTATACATCTTCTCCCTATGAGATCTGATATCAAATCTACTCAAAAGAATTAATTCTCACAACAAAAAAATTATCTTCTCGAAGCCATTTCCTCTCCCTCTCCCTTTAGGAAAAAAAATTATTAGCCGTTTTGTTTTTTGTCATTTTCTAAAGACTCTTGCCAGCTTTTAGTGCCGACGGTAGTCTTCTTTTTTTTTTTTTTCCTTCATTTTATACACAATATCAAATCTTTATTTATAAATCATTTGCTGAAGATCTATAATTTATTTTGGTGTTTTATAGAATTTTAGTTTTGTGTTTTTTATTACGAAGATTTGTGTCCTCATTTACTGTGAGATTTGATTTTCTCTCATATATTATGAGGTGCGATACTTTTCTATAGAAGTTTTTGTATGATTTTATATCTGGATAAAGAAGTATGGTTTTATATCTGGATAAAGATATTTCTGTTATCAGTGGTGTGTATGTTCTAGTGCATTCACTGCTTTTTATATATTAATTATTATACCACAATAAAAATATGTATATTTCACATTCATAATAAATAAATATTCAAGTTGTTGATTATATTATGAATGTAGTAGTTATATATACTATGAAATATACGGCCTTTTAATTATTTACAGAAAATTTATTATCAAGTTGATAATAATGAAATATATATGTCTGGTAAAAGATAATTTTAAAAATATTCATAATCGGTATAAGACAATGAATTAGGTATTCATTAAATTTTTAGGTTATCACATGGTTTATTTTGAGGAAAAATCTCATTCTCCATAGTATAATGATATCTAAATAATCTAGTGGGTTTTTAAACACTTAAGGGTACCGAACAGTGATGTCTGATAATAACTGTACAGATAGTGCTATATGTCAACAATTATTATCTTGGTCATAATATATGAGTTTTTTTTATAACTCGAAATCCTTTGACTTAAGGTGTCAAGACTATCATTTCATGGATAGCTGTGGAGGTATTCTTGTCTTGTACTCGGCTATCCGTATTTGGTAATCCGGCTCGTAGTCACCACAATTAGTTATGTAGTGAGACATGATATTACCAATAGTAGGATTCGTTACCCTATAGCACCAGGACAAGATCCTAATGAAGTTGATATTTTGATTATGATAAAATAAATTTCTGGCCAGGAGAAATATGAATTATTCAATGTAAGATTGAATTATTAATTAGATTAATAATGATAAGTCTTATTTTAATCAGAACACATATTATCACTCATTAGTAGATTGACTAATAGGGTTTGACATGCAGGGACCCTAATCAATATCGAGAGGACTTAATATTATGATTTAGAGGTTAAAATAATATTTGAGATTTTATCGGTAATTAAAAGTAGAATTTCGGAATGATACTTAACGTATCCGGGTATACGAGGAATTCAGCAATTGTGTCCAATATAATATTAAAGAGTTAATATTATATTTTCATTCCGATAAAATTATTGACCTTATAAGTCACACCCAAATAAATTATTTGTCTAGTCCATATTAAAGACGTAGGGAGTAATTTAATTGAGAATTAAATTAGAAATAATTACTTATATATTTGAGTTAAAATTAATATTGATTAATTTTAACTATTTCTCTTATTTATAATTTTAATTAAAGTGTTAATTGAAATTATAATAATTTAATTAAGTTGTTAATTAAATGAACCATATTGGTATATTAAAGTAATTACCATGG
>CATIWF010078299.1:0-34793 GCA_949630135.1 Balakata baccata | reverse complement strand
ATATATATATATATATATATATATATATATATATATATATATATATATATATATATATATATATATATATATATATCAATTCAAAAGATGCCACAGGCTTTCCAAAATATTAATTTTGTGATAAAAGTGGACCTCACTCTTCCACAATAGTATGAGATTTTTGTTTTTTCTATGACTGTTAATAACTAAAAAGAGAATAAATTTATCAAACATAAATACTGAATAACTTATTTTTATTACTTTATCTATCATATAAAATATAAAAATATTATGAAATTTTACATAAAAAATAAAAATAAGTATTACTCAAGAAAATTAAAAGAATAATAAAATTTGTAATATAAATAATGTAGCTAACATTTCCCTATAGATTCTTTTTTTTATTATTATTTTATTTGAGAATCAGAAACAATAAGTTTGAAAATATAATAATTAGTCATTTCTACCAAAAAAAAAAAATAATGAGCTATTAAAAAAAACATAAGGCAACAAAAATAAGAAGCAAGAATCCACCCCCGATTATTAGACATTGACTAAAGTACCCCTAATTTAAATTCTTTGTATCACTCCTCTTGTGATATTTTCATGGCAGTTTCGAATAACAATATGATCTCATTTTGCTGCTCGGACGGATGGATTACACCGAGGTATTCTAATTATGTAAATTGTAATAATTTAATATTTTAAAAATTATTTTAATTTTTATGTTACAATTTAGTATAATTTGAGTATTGTCGGTATAATTCACCTCTCCATGAACTGATATTTAGGATGAAATATCAATTTGGCCTTTAAACTTTTTATGATGATCAATTTTACTTTATAATTAACTTTTTGAATAAAATGAAATATATATTTTTCATTTTATAATCATTTTATCTTATTAAATCTAAAATTATTGTGATTTTCTATTATAGTTTTATATTGAATAGTTCAAAAATAATAATTTATACGAGAAGAAAGGATTGTTACGTAAAATAGATTGAAATGAAATGTCTGCAAAATTAAAGTTATGTATTTATTAATTTAAAAGATAATTTTTATTTGAAGTCCATTATTACAAATAGGCATAAATTACACTTTTTATTATTTTTTTTAAAAATTTCTCTTTTAAACAAATCAAGCTACGTATGAGCTACATATGAGCTACTTGAGTTCAACTTGTAAAATATTCGATTTCGATTTGAAATTAATTAAATTGAGTTTAAGTATCACAACACTTGATTTTGAAGCCTAATCTTGCAATTATTTTTTTATTATTATTTATTACATTACTTTTATACCTTTAATATTTAAATATATTTGAACTCAATAGAATAGAGTTAGATCAAATCAAGTCAAGCTGAGTGCATTATCTATTAAACTTTTTAGTTGATTTGAGTTTTATCTATTCAAGTTCGAGTAATTCACGAGTCAAGTTTCAAACAACTAAAAAAACTTTGATCAAATTTGATATGAATTCGAGTTTCGGATTTTTTAATTGAGTTGAGTTTGAATCTGATAATGTATTAACTCGATTATACTCTTAGTTAATATAGAAATTTATTTAAATAAAATTTATAATTTCAACCATACTACAGCCATCATCTGTCTACTATTTACATTAGTGGGCTTGGGGATGGAATTGGAACTGGGAAGTCCTAGGATTCCTTGACAAGCACAAGAGCAAGTGTTTATAGAAAAAGGGCAAGTATTGTCCTTACAGGGAACTTAAAGCAACATGAGACGTGGAGGCGCATCTCTGCCATAACCAAGTGTCTCCACCGACGACGCACCGCAAAAAAACTTGATATTCCAGAATTACCCTCAATCGTTATGGAGGTTACATTATCTTTATTTGTACTACCTTCTTTAATTTAATGAGTAAATATATAAAAATAATTTCCAATATATTTTCTATTTTTAAAATTTTGAGAATAACGTGAATTTAACTTTTAATATTTAGAAATTCAATAAATTTTTTATTTTTAAAGTTTTGAAAATAAAGTGAATTTGACTATATTCTAATTTTTTTTTGGTGTAATATTTTTTTATAATAAAAATAATTTATTTTTTTAATAAATTTTAATTTACAAGCGATAAAATAAAAAAAGTAAAAATATAAATAATTTATATAAATTATAAAAAAATTTAATTTTGTATATTTTAAAATATTTTTTATTTTACTAAAAATATTCTTTTAAAATAAAGGATACTAGTGAGCAGGAAATTTTAGCTACTTTTTAATTGGCCTGGCCCTCTCAGTCACAGCCTCTCCGCCGTTAGTTTTGACAGTTGATGTGGACCGTAGATCTACCATTGAGGGTTTGGAGTTACTGATAGGCTAAGGACAAGTGGAAAGTGGACCCCATTTTACCTTCCAAAATTTAATTTCTTTTTTCTTTGTGCAACAAAATTTAATTTCGTTTGGTGATATTCTATGATATATATATACAGAATATTTCGAACGTGAAATCTATTAGAGGACTAGATCCACTAGGACACATACTCCAGCTTTGAGTGAGCTTATCATAACCCTTCGATCTTCATCGTCTCATGGGCTATCAATATTTTACATAAATGGTGGCAATTATTCTCTTTTCTTATCATTATCCAATTTAGATGCACATACACGAGTTTAATTAGTGAACATTAATAATCTTTTAATATCAAAATGCATATAGTTAATCTCTCAATTAAAGAGTGATTTGATTGAAATTATCACTCCTGCAAATTGAGAAAACTTTAATTTTGAATACTTTAAGTTGGAATTTTTTAAGAAGATAACTATCGTTGTTATATAACTTCGGAACCATTGGATCTAAAAAAGCTTGTAGTTCACCTCCAAATCTATTATTATAAATCAATGTAGTAAATTTTTGAATTAATAGAAACACTATCTATAAAGATGCAAATAAAATGATTTGAATTTCTTCTAATTCAACCAGAAATTTCAAATTTATTATCTTAAGGTCTCATCTACTACAAAAATCATTTACATAATCTGAAAAAAAAAAAAAAGGAAACAATTAAAAAACCATTGTTATAAGTAAGCTTAAGAAGGAAAAAGTGGAAATTGTAGTTTAAGCAGCTATCCCATATTCCAACATCAGACATTGGGGGACACGCACGTCATTATCATAATTCCTCAGCTCCTTAGCAGTCTTTTCGTTCTAACAGCAAAATGCCATCATCTTCTTCTTCTTCACTTCACTACTGCACTTTACTACTCCCTTCACTTCTGCTCTCTCTAAAATCTGAATTCTATCTCTGTACATAATCTCAACAAGAATGGGTACTCGGATTCCTTCTCACCAGCTCAAAAGTGGCCTCATTGTCTCGGGTCCACCCGAGCAGCTCAAAGAGAAGCAACCTACAATGGCGTCTCGCGCTGTTCCCTACACAGGTGGTGACATTAAGAAGTCGGGAGAGTTAGGCAAAATGTTTGATATTCCAGTCCTTGATCAGCACTCGCCTACTGGCCCTCCTTCTTTACCCAAGCAACCCTCTCGCCCTTCCTCTTCTTCTCAACATAACAGCGGATCCGTTCGATCAGGGCCCAATTCCGGCTCTGTTAAGAAATCCTCCGGTCCCATGCCCCTTCAACCCACCGGTCTTATCACCTCCGGACCCCTTGGCTCCGGTCCATTGGGCTCCGGCCCACTTCCGCACTCCCACCGGAGATCTGGCCAGCTCGACCATGCCGGTTCGGTAGTTGGTTCTGCCTCTTCCAAGGCGCTCTACGGCTCGGCGGTTACGAGCTTGACGGAGGATGTCAAGGTGGGTTTTAGGGTTTCTAGGCCTGTGGTTTGGGTGATATTGTTTGTAGTGGCGATGGGATTGCTTGTGGGTGCGTTCCTGATGGTGGCGGTGAAAAAAGCTGTAATCTTGTTTGCAGTGGGGGGGATATTGGTGCCCGTATTTCTGGGGCTTCTTTGGAATTGCGTGTGGGGAAGGAGGGGATTGTTAGGATTTGTTAGGAGGTTCCCTGATGCTGAGCTTAGAGGTGCTATCGATGGACAGTACGTCAAGGTCACTGGGGTAATTTTCACCCCTTTCTCTCCCTCTCATTCCAGCTATATACATATTGCACTAGTTTATTGTTCTATTATATTTGGGTCAATTCCTTTTCATGTTTTTATAAGATACTATAAATTTTTAATTAGATACCCAGTGAGTGATCGTTATTTATGCTTGGAATTTCTTATTAGGAACGTAAACAAAAAAAGACAGATTTTTTTAATGGTATTAGTTTGGTATTCTGCTAGATTGAAGTAGCCGATGGATTGATGGTTAACGTGCTAAACATTTCAAGGTTTGATATTTATGTGCTAGGAGGATAATGTTTATTAGCCACTCGAATTTGGAACTTTCTGTATCTCTGTTTCTGCCCTTTCTCTGAGCTGAGGGAAATTAGAACGCACCCTTGCAATTTCTGGGTGCTGACTGCTGAGCATTGGGAAACTTTTCAAAGTTTTGATTAACATGAGATGTTGAGTTGAACCATAAAAGCTGTCATGCACAATGTCTTGGTTGCATGTGCTTGTTAGATTATAGAGGGGCCGTTTTTGCTTCATATGGGGTTAAAGGATAGAATTCTGTGCAATTACTTGAAATTTGCTTGAGGAATGACTACTATGCGCTTGTTTTCTTCTTTATTCGTGCGGTTGAGTCTTTACCTAGACTTCAAACCTCCTTTTCTTCTTATATGTTTCATTACCTTGGCTTTATTATAATTTATGCTAAGAAACCAGATGCTTCTTCTCGTCTTTTTTTTTTTTTTTTTTTTCTCTTCCCTGAAAAAAAGCAAATGTTTTAGATGCTGATATGACTAGTTGATGACCTTTCTGTAAAGGACATCTCTACCATGGTTTTTATCCTCCAATATGTAATCCAATACGTTACATATCGCTTATTACGTAACATTCGATTTCGATACGAGATACAATATGGAAAATTTTTTGCCAGTTATTTTTTAAAAATTCATGATGCTAGCAGCCGACATACGATACGGTCCGATTCAGTTTTATACTGTTACACCGATTCCGACACCGATACGATACGTGAAACTGTTATTTAAAACCCTGATCTCTACCTCGAATTATTCAAGGTTTTCTTAAGTGCTGTGCCTTTTGTTTTGAGATGAGAATTCTTCAACGTTATCTTCTTCAAAATTGCAATGTTGACTTGGTTTTGGGAACTTGGCTTAATGGAACTACCAGGCAGCATGAAAATAGATATTCACTGAATGGTCCTTTCAGCCATGAATCAATCATATGATTGTCAATGCTACCATTGAGAAATATATACATTTTGCATTGGTTTGATTAAAGACTTGGAAAGGCTATTCTCATTAATTAGCAGTTCAATTTTGTCCAAAATTTCCAGTATTCTATTTAATGTTTTAAGCTACTATTTGCTCTTAATGCATCTATAAATTCACCCTATGCAGAATGACCAGATTGGGTTGCAGTTTTGGTTTTCATAGAATATCTCAATCAAGTTGACTCTCAGTATTGGAGTGGAAATAATGATTAACTGAGTTTCATGAGTTTGATTAGAGTACAAAGCCTACTTATGTCAGCTGGTCAAACATCTCATTTTGCAGTTTATACTTGTAATATTATGTCACAAGTAATGTGTCCTTGTAAATATTTTTTGTAGGTTGTCACCTGTGGGAGTATACCTTTGGAATCATCTTACCAAAGGGTACCTAGGTGTGTGTATGTCTCTACGGAGTTGTATGAATATAGGGGTTGGGGTGGAAAATCTGCTCATCCCAAGCACCGTTTCTTCTCATGGGGATCTAGAAACTCTGAGGTCAGTTTCTTTTGGAACTTCTCATACTTAATTTATTAATTTGTGTAAAGAAAAAAGAATGGAGAGAAATCGATTATTTCATTGATAGTAGAAAGCTCTATATATATACAACTCTATGAATTTAAAATAGGAAACGGATATATAAAGAATAGGAAACAATACAAACTAGGAAATAAATCTCTACCTATCCCTAATTATATAAATCAAGCTAATTAAGAATATTATTCAAATATCTCTCAATATCTCACAACAATGTGGAAATTTGGAAGATCAAAATGATAGTTCAGTTTTTCACAGCATTCATTGTAGCACTTAGGTTTTCATTATTCAGACCCGATTGATACAATTCATTGGAACACCAAAGAGCATTAAACATAGCGTCACATGTTTAAAATGTATTGTGACGGAAAGTCATTAGCTGAGTAAGGGACAAATTACTTACATCATTATAGTGTTTAAACATGTCGAGGTTACACAAATTTAACTATTGTCATATGATGAAAACCTCTGTCTCTTCAATTATTATAAGCTAATGCACTTCATTTCACAATTATTTTTGTGATGGCTATTTTGAAACAAGGAAATAAATGCTACAAGTCCTTCATTTTGATTTGCATTTCATAGAAAACGACTGCTGACAATAATCCCCCAAACTGGCATGATAGTTTAGTTGCCTATGTGATTAGTTGTGTCAGTGTGAGCATTATTTTACTGCTTAGCTGACAGACAGTCTGAGTTCTTATTCTTTGTAGATAAAGCACTTTATTTTTTGTTTATAATGACACATTGCTTCTGGTGAGCAGAAATATGTAGCTGATTTTTACATATCAGATTTCCAATCTGGATTAAGAGCACTAGTCAAGGCAGGCTATGGGGCAAAGGTTGCTCCATTTGTCAAACCAGCTACAGTAGTTGATGTTAAGAAGGAGAATAGAGATTTATCTCCGAGCTTTCTGCGCTGGCTAGCTGATCGCAGCCTCTCCAGCGATGACCGAATTATGCGGTTGAAGGAAGGGTATGTCGACTAATATCCTTTTTTCTTTCCCCTTTGGCTTTATTTATGAGTCAGATTCCTTGGTCACACCAGAATTTATTGAGCCTTGACATTTTGATTAAGTTCTCCAAGTTAAATGTTTCTTAAGTATTATGTTGCATGGCAGGTATATTAAAGAAGGGAGCACAGTAAGTGTGATGGGTGTTGTCCGACGCCATGATAATGTGCTGATGATTGTTCCACCACAGGAGCCTGTGTCAACAGGTTGTCAGTGGTTCCAATGCCTCCTCCCGACCTATGTTGAAGGTCTTGTATTGACATGTGACGATAATCAAGATGCTGATGTAGTTGCTGTGTAGATATCTGGTGTTTGCTTCTTGGTTTTGTTTTGAACTGGATTTCACAAGTAAATATTGCAAGGGTGGTGAGCAATGAAATCGTCAGGCACCCCAGAACCACATTTTCTTTCTATCCAGCTATTAAGAGTACATAGAAAATGGTACATAAATTCCAGAGCTACAAGGCTGAAGATAATGTACAAATGCAGTATCCCTGAGTAATATGCTTTGGAAATTGTAACAGGAATTCACAAAAGGTTGAAGAAGAAAAGGCAAGAAGCTGGAAGTTGTTGTATTATGGCTCTTTTAAGATTCTGATTTTGGCTGATTTGTGTATGTAATAGCTTTAGCAGAGTTGCCCAAAGGGGTTCGGATATGGTTGCTTGCACCTTGCCACCTTGATTTCCAGTATGGTAAGTAAAACTACCGTAGGGTTCTGTTAAAAATTATAGAGGATTACGCTTGTCCCTACTTGAGATATTAAATGCTTGTGCTTCCTGCCGGGCATGTATATATTTTCATTGTGGAACCGTGTTATTGCAGAAGCTAGTTTGGTTTTTCCTTTTTAATTAAGCAAAATAATATATATATTTTTTTGGAAAAATAATATGAAGCTATTTTGAACGTTGAAAGATGGATTTCCAAAGGGCACTACTTAAACCAATGATTGTGTCATACAGTCATAAATATGAATCATTTACATAATTTTACTTTCATGGACAAATTTAGTTTTTTTGTAACTGTAAGATGCATGATATGTACTGAATTTAGAGCCATTGGCTGCCATCATCAGATCATGTGGTGACTGGTTAGGTGGCAAATATTGAGTTGCCTTTTCCTCTAATGATCTTGTAAGTTAAAATCAAGTTAAGTTTTGATTCCAAGGCTTAAAGCATATAATAAAGAAATTCAATCCAGCAAAAAAGGAAGCTGTGGGGCATTTATTGATGTAGGCCTCAATCAAATTTGATCCATTGAAGCTTCAAAACATAATTCCAGCGAGGAACTAAAATTGAAAAAACAGAGGTCAATTTAGGAGTAGCTAAGCTAAAGTCTTGAAGGCATCCCTCCAGCCACAACCAGAGTTTCTCCTGTTATATAAGAAGCATCATCAGATGCCAGAAAGGCAGCTGCAGAAGCCATGTCTTCTGTGGTTCCAAGCCTATTAATTAACGTCTTCTGCTCAATGGCCGACCTCTACAACAATAAACAAACTAATTCAGTCCATGACTATTCCAATACGATTAAACATGGAGATTAACTAATTCCTTCAAAATAATATACTTACGATAGCATCATTTCCAGTGATGAACTCAGCAAAACGGGTTGGTACAAACCCAGGTGCTATACAGTTCACACGAGTATTAGGTGCCATTTCAGAAGCAAGGGCCTACAAGAAAATTTAGGAAATATTTAGCACCAAATAAACGTAGTAGAGATCATAAACGATTGCAATGAAATGTGTTATTAAATTCTGAATATACAGGATCCTAAGAAGACAGCTTGATAGACAAAACTTGGACTTTCCGGTTGAAGGACTCGATATTTCTTTTCTACCAGATACTGTGAAACCAACCCAAGAATTAAAGAACTTCCAATAAATCTAATAATGAATGCCACTTCAGTCTTTTCATCTCTAGAGAACGCATGAAAGTCAATGTTTGATTAACTTGACAAAAGGGCAACTCCTGTGTAATGAATGCAGCACTTAAGTCACAAACCCACCTTAGTGAGCCCGAAAAGAGCTGTCTTTGTCACTCCGTACATAGCCATGGAAGGAGGAGGGTCATAGCCACTGGCAGAGGAAATCAGAATAACAGAAGAACCCTTCTGCAAGTGCGGAAGTGCATCCTGGCAAAGAAGAAGAATAATGTGGGTATCAAGCAAAAAAGTATGATAGTATCTCTTCTTACGAAAGCTAATCAAGAAAAATTAAAGGAAAAAGCAGCTGTATAACCTCATGCTAACTGTCTTGGGTTGTAACTAGCCTACCTAGCTTTGTGTTAGTTGTAATATCAGAATACTTCAATGATTAAAATGGTGTTAGTGAAGGAAAACAAAAAGAAAGTACCTTTAAAAGAATGATAGAGGCTTTGACATTAATTTCCCACAGCTTATCAAGAACAGATTCTTCGGTCTCCAAAATGCCTTGAGCAGATGGATTGGCTGCAGCATTGGATACAACCACATCTATTTTCCCATATTTCTGAAACCAAAATTGAACAGAACAGTCTTCCTAAGTTGAATTTCAATCACTTATCTCGATAAAGATGATCATGAACAAATATAAAACAGAGGAAACATTCGCCAAAAGATTATTTTCTCACCTGAATTGTTTTCTCAATAAGATTCTTCCTATGTTGAGCATTTGACACATGACAAACTAAACCCAGCACTTGAATACCCTTAGCCTTAAGTTTCTCAACAGCCTCATCTACATTTTTCTGGATGCATTATAAAAAAGTTAGCAGCCTTTAAGCAGCAGAGTAATACGCAGACAAAATCAGCATTAAGAAAAAAAACATTTCTTCTTTTTCTCTGTTTAATAAATTAACCAAATTGAAAATTAAAGGAAAAAAAAAAACAAAAGTTGTACAAATCAAACACAAATAACGATTAACCGAATTCATCCGCTAACTGGGGTTATCAATATAAATTTCTTCAAATCCAAAATAGAAAATAGATCGGAAAACTAGAACCTGCTTGCGAGAAGAGATAACGACGGAGGCTCCTTCGAGGCCAAGCCTCTCAGCGATTCCGAAGCCGATGCCCTGAGTAGAAGCCGTGACAATCGCCACCTTCCCTTCAAATCTCTTTGTGATATTTTTCATCTTGTCCACTACAAAATCAACCAAATCTCTCCTCTCAATTTGAGAAGGAAGCACCAGTTCCAATTCAACCGGGTAGAGAAATGATGCTGCGTTCAAATTTTACTTCGTATTTCACGATGATGCTGACGCTGACAAACGGTGATAATTAATGCATGGAAAATTATTTATAATAATTTAGTTATAATCAGTATTCCAAAAATTATTTATCACAAAAATATTTTAATTTTTACTTTATAACTAAATAATATTCATATATTTTACTATTAATATTTTTAAATTTTTATTTTTTAACTAAATAATATTTATGTATTTAACTATTAATATTTTTAAAATAATTGTAATATTAAATATTTATATTAAATAAATTTTAATAAAAATAAAATTAGTTATAAAATTTATATTAGATAAATTTTAATTTTACTTACCGTATATTACAATTAATTTTATTTTTATTAAAATTTATTTATATATTTCATATCATACTTTTGTTATAAAAACTAAAAAAGTGTTTGAGAGTATTATTAAATATTCTAAAACAGTTTTTGATTTTTTTTATTTAATTGAATAATTTTTTATATTTTTTTCAAATTTATTTCTGGAAAAAAAAAAATCTATTTATCTGTATCGACCAAAAATAATTTTAAAAAAAATTAAAAATATAAAATTTTTTTCCGAAAAGCATTTTTTTCCAAATACAATATAAAACAAGTTCTAACAGCTAAGGTAGAAGTACTATTTAGTTACAAAATAAAAATTGAAATACTTTTATATTACAAATAATCTTTAAAATACTAAATTATTACAATTTATATAATTTGAATACTGTTATATTACAAATAATTTTTTAAATATTAAGTTATTACGACTGTTAACAAAATTCATCCTTTTGTGAATGTAATAATATTAAATTATTCCATTCAAAATAATATATTTAAATTATTAATAAATAATTTTTTAAATATTTTATTGTTAATAAGTATTTTCTGACAAGTGATGGCGAGTCAGAATTTAAATTTAAAAAAAAAAAATTCAACTAAAGTGTATCAACTATTGCATTTAATCGCAAGTGATAAGTTGTTGTCCAACAGTTTCATTTTTATTTTACAAATAACATAATTTACTAATTCTTCGTATGTTAAATTTTTAATCATCAATCTAAAAATAAAATTCCATTCTAAATTAAGATCTCTTCCCTCCTTTCAAAGGACCAAATATTTGAATTTTTAATTTAATAAAAAATCGTCAGAATTCAAAAATCTATTAAAGAAGTGTTTGGGATTGGAATTATAAAAGCAAATTTTAAATTTTTTTATTTCATTAATTGATTTTTTTAATTTTTTAT
Organism: Balakata baccata; assembly: GCA_949630135.1. NCBI lineage: Eukaryota > Viridiplantae > Streptophyta > Magnoliopsida > Malpighiales > Euphorbiaceae > Balakata > Balakata baccata. The sequence continues at coordinate 23,489 of CATIWF010078299.1, read as the reverse complement.
AAATTACTTTTGAAAAAAAATATTAATTTATCTGTTTCTAATAAAAACAAATTTCAAAACTTCAAAAAAGTTAAAAATATAATTTTTTTTTTTCGAAAATTATTTTTTCTAAATACAATGCCAAATAGAACCTAAATCCAATTCAAGCCAAATCGGACTATTAAGGTGTGAAATTTAGACTTTCAAAAATGTCAAGATACATAAAAAGCATGCATTTGGGCATCCACTCGGGACGCTACATAAACAGAGCAGGCATCTCCAATTAATATGATGTTCTCATTCCACGACCTTTATGCATAATGAATTCCTAAAATTCTTCCACAGCTCTCAGATTTTGTAATGCCAATGCTTTCAAACAGCATTGCGAGTTTGAGAAATTGAAGCCTTAAGATGAGTTACAAGCTGTTTACAACATGCTTGCCTACAGAATCCCCGAGCTGAATTTCAGGAAACATTATGCATAAATTGTAAAAGAAATGAGAATATAATATAGTTATAGACTTTGCGCGAATATATGTAATATATAATGTATATTCATGCAAAGTCTATGCCTATATAATGTTCTCGACCAATTATGCATAAGGATTCCTAAAATTCTTCAATAGTTCAGGGATTTCATACGCAAGCATGTCATCGACAGCTTGCACCATCTTAGGCTTCAATTTCTCAAACTTGTCGATGTTGTAACCATTCAAGACTTCCTTGAAATGTTCCACATTTGGAAAATCTCCTGCTGGTAAATGAAACTCCCTCTGGACCTGCTCCAGAAAAAGTAGGATCCTCTGTTATATTTCATATAAGGCAGCATAATTGCACAAAAAGGGAAAGTGAGAAACCTTTGCAAATTCTTCTTCAAGATTGTCAATAAGGCGTTGTTGAGTCTTTGCCTTCCCCATTATGGCAGGCATCTCTTTCTTAAGATGGCTTATTATGTAAGCATTGATCTTAGCAGCTCTAGCGCGCTTCACAAATTCATTGATCTACAAAGGATAAAGAACAACAATTGCCTATTTATTGTTCTAAGCGCATTACGACACAGAAAAGCATCAGAAGTATAAACAAATAAATATGCATCTGTGCATGGGTGCATATGCCCAAAACAACAAAAAATAGAAGGAAAATTGTGAACTTACACGACGATCACAAGCCTTCTTAGGAATATCAACCAAATCGAGGAGAAGATCATCCTGTTCTTTTTCAAAAAGTTCACGAAATATCGGACTGACAGTTTCTTCATTAATTGGTTTATCATTAAATGAACTGCAAAGCCAGCAAAAGTCCCGTTAGCTTAAGAGCTGACAATAATGCAAAAATGCTAAACCAATGAAATCGTATAGGACAAAACCCTATCCGATATTGTATACTGTAGGTGAATTTGCAATGATAAGAAAAGGGTTACAGATTGATCACAACTAACAAGCTCCAGAGGAGATAGAAATCGCAAACATGCTCAAAATATTACCGTACAATTTAAGATGCAAATCAGATGCAGCAAGATTTTTAACCCCCAACTTTAGCCATGTGCTAGATATTGTCACTATGGATATATTCAAGTGATGAAAGGAAAAAAAAAGGTTTGTGGGTGGTATTTGGAACCAATATAATCACGTTGCTAAGTTTTAGGATTGCAAGATCAAATAATATACAAAAGACTAACAGCATACCCGATGTAAACACGCACAACTTCTGGAGTATTCAGAACTTTTCCAAGCGACCACATCAGTGCTCCATAAACTCTCATCAACTATGAAATGATTGACCCAAAGTAAGCAGGTTGTAGGAAAATTTTGCCAATCAAAAGTAAAGGCAGCGGAGAAATGAAACATCTACCTGTTGCGTATCAACCTGGTCTGCCTTATTCAAAACAACACGTATTTTATCATCATTACCACGCAGAGAGGCTATTACTCTCTTGAACTCATCACTTATATCAAGTTTATGAGGATCAAACAATAGAAGAATGAGATCACATTTTGCTGCAAACCACGAGATAACTCCAGTAAAATCATAACTCCTCTGTGTTCGTTGTTTCTCTCCAGAAAGTACCCCAGGGGTGTCAACAATTGTGATCTCATCAAGCAACTGCAAGTACATTCAACAGTCATATTCAAAAATAGAAAAGTAAATACAATTAACAGTCAACCAAGGCAAATGGCAAATTTAACTCACTGGGTGTGGCATTTGTGCACACTCAAACTTTGATAAGAATGCCCCTCCAAAAGTTGATAAGCCACTAAATGGCATATCTGCGTGCACAGCAACAGTATTCCCAGGTATACTCCTTTCATCAGGTCCGGACTGATTTATAGAACAGAGTTAACTACTTTAACTACCATGTTAAGCACGCAACAGGAAAATAAAAATGAAGCTAATATAACAGCAACTCAAACCATAGGTCACACGTTTAAAAATTTATTATATTATTTGTCCATGGTCCTCTCTGTTAAGTAATAACTTGAAGTGGAAATTCCATCCATAAACACTAAATCGTACTTCAAACACTTGCTTCAAATTATGCAATTTATTGTTATAAACGATCATAATTCAAATCTAATTTACATGAAAATATCAGAAAGAAATCTTCTCAAGGACCAACTATTAAAATGACTGTCTACAATGTATTGACCACTTTGCTATCTAAGCAAAAAATTATTTTGCTAACGGAAAAAAATGAAACCAATAAGTTTTTACAAAGCAAAAATATGTGACACATATAAACCTTGAAAGCAAAATATGTGAGCAGTTGACACCAACATGCTTGCCTATTGATCTAGAAGTTTGATATCACTCTGTGTTTGATTTGAATGCATAAGAAAATTCCTAATGTCTAGTTGTAAAGATTGAACAACTAGAACAGACATTGAAGTCAAAACAAAGAAATGAAGATTGAGGAACAATAATGTAACTGAAGCAGAATGTACAAGTTAAGATAAAATGAAGACTTCTTATAGCTTATTTGTTCTTCTAAAATTGAACAGAACTACAGAAGAAACAAAGAGGCTAATCATATTCATACCATTACAACAACAAATCTATCAGTTGTAGGTTCTGGCCCAATGTGAGCTCCTGCACAGGGTTGACCAAGGACAAATAAAATAGCACAACAGGTAACTGATTGTATTGAGAACGGAAAAAGAGAAATCAAAGTACTTAACTAACCTGGGTAATTGCATTTAAGTAGATGTTTTATGAATGTTGTTTTGCCAGTGGAATACTGGCCCAGAAGCATTACCATAGGCTTGGCATCAAAATCACTGTTTGTCTGAAAAAACAGTCATAGATACTATGTAAATTTTTTGTCCCTGGAGTTTATCACTTGGTCACAAGAGTGGAAATGAACTGCTTCTCAAATCACAGATTAGAATTCAACATACAATACACAGGGTGCAAAACAAGTTTAAATTTGTCTTGATCAAAATTTACAAAAAAGAAAATAAAATAAATGTTCCAAGCACACCTACCAATAAGGGAGAAAAAAAATCATTGAATCGATAAGTAACTTCCAAAGGCTTTAGCTTTTCAATGTACAGTCTTTTCAACCCATCAATGATTGATGTAACAGCAACAAGTGGCATCTGAGCAACAAATAGAAAAGAGAAGAAAAGGACTCATCAGGAAAAAAATTGAAAATGAAGATGTCTCGAAAAGACACAACAGCAAGTTCATTAAGCAAGCTATAAACTTGATGAATATAAAGAATGCCTCTGACAAAAAGAGAAATATATGTGTATAAGAAAAATAGCCTTATTTTGCAAAGATTACGGCATAAGAAAGTAGCTAACAAAATTTCAATCATGTTAAATGCAGACAATATAACACATGTTAAGTTACCTTAAGTTTGAACTTCAAAAGACATAAATTCAACCAACAATAAACAGGTACGTTAAAAAAAAAAAAAAGGAAAACAATGAAAAGGAAGAAAGAAAGATAAACAGAAAAAATAAATAAATAAAATAAATTCTAACAACATATGATGAAAAGAGAACATTTGAACAGATGGCTATGGAGGAGAACAAAATCAACTTAGATAGAGGTGGATAAGCCTTTCTTGATAAAAGATTACAATGTTTGCCTCACCTTTCTTGAAGATTTTAAATTAAATCGTTGAGCTGTTGATGATGGTTGTAGCTGAGCAGATCCTACATCATTCATACCAATGAATTAACTAAACCAACAATAAAAAAACAAAGCATCTTATATCAGCAGATGTTAGGGGTCTGACCATTGATTTCTGGCTCACTATATGTTGTTGAACCCTTAGTTTTCTAGGAAATTACAGTGAGAGGTTAATTAGGAGCTGTCTCTAAATAACCAAACCACACAAGGTAAGATAATGAATACTGAAAGCTTACTTCAATCAAGGCATCAATGCCTTCCATTAATGGAGGTTTAATATTCTCAAAGGAAGCTGTGAGACAAGGAAATGCAACAAGCTGATTGAAAAAACAGTATAAACAATAAATAAAAAAGTAAGGATGAACCAAAACCCTGAATTCAACCATACTTAAATCAAAGCAAAATGAAATGCACTAAAACTCTCTAGTCTATGAGATTAGATCCTCATAAATTTCCAATTCATGTAGTTGGTGCCTGTAATTTGAAAAAAATGTCATAGTATAAGCTGAAATACCAATCAAGTTTCACTGCAGCTATTATGTATCTACTGAAATATTTTATGTGCTTTCAACATAATCAAAGCATATATAACCCCATAGTTGTTAGGCGCAAGGCTCACCAAGCTCTAGCCTTAGCGCCTTGAAAATCTAAAGGCAGGCACACGCTTTGGTGCACCTAGGAGTGCCTTTGTGATATTAGTAAACTATTAGTATTTTTTTTTCTTGTTTTTAGCATGAAAAAACCTAAACCATTGATTATAAATTGAAAAAAACTCTTAATAAACTTTACCTCACCTAATTATTAAAAAAAAAAACAATAAAAACAAAAAAATAAAAATTATAGCAAAAAAAAGCATTTGTTTCAGCTTCAAATATGATTTGAACAACACAATTTAGGCTCAAGACTAATTATATTTTGCTATGATAATTCATAATTGATAAGTGTTAGAACTTATTAAATACAATATTAGTAAGCTTATGATCCTTGAATGTTTAGGATTCAAGTCTTTAGTAAACCTAGAAATCTTGTGTTTAGGATTTCAAACCTTAATTAAATACAATATTAGTAAGCTTATAATCCTTGAATGTTTAGAATTCAAGTCTTTAGTAAACCTAGAAACCTTGTATTTAGGATTTCAAACCTTAATTAAGTTTTCATCCTTTGTATATGTATTTTTATTTTGTTGTTATAACTTATGCGTTTGAATTTTAACAGTTATAATATTATATTACCTTGCTAGTAGCCCAATAATAAAATTTATAATTTTTTTAATTGTTTTTTATTTTTGCACCTCATGTCACTCAAATACGCGTTTGCGCTTTGAGCTTTTAATAACTATGATATAGCCTAATTGCTAAAATTTATACCAAAATCAGCGAAAGAATAAAACAAAAGCTGTTTTAACATACAAGTTGTCTTAAGGACATCTGAAGTTATTTCATGTCCTGCTTGTGCCAGAGAAATGAGCTGCAATTAGGACAATCGATAAACAAACAAGTGAGATTGAGAGAATGAGGCTATTATAAAAGTCTAATTTCAAATATAAGTGAATATACAACCTGCATTGCAGCAATGAACTCCGAGAATCCTAAAAACCCTTGCCGTTTAGAATCTGCAAGTGCCCAAACCTTAAAAAATAAAGGAAAATAAATAAAAATCTTAGTTGTAACATTCTGACGGAGCAACTTAACATAACTTTGCTTTCTACGAAAATGAAATCTAACTAGGAAAGCTTCTTAATAAATAAGAAACAATTAGGTAATAAAATTATAATGTTAATCGCCGCATTCTTACTGAGCAAGAGACAAACTGAATATATCTCGAGAAAATTTCAGCATCACATTCATATAACCAATGCTTTATATGGAAATGAATGTCTTTTAAAATCCTAATTGAATACACCCCTGGAAATCTAATAATGAAAACATTTAATCAAATGATAAAACAATGACCAGCGCAAAATTTAGGTAACCTGTTTGAGTTCCTCACGAGAAAGGTTTGACATAGCGAAGAACTTAGTAGCATCATTTCCGGTGATGCGCCCATCACCATCTGCACCAAATTAATACGATAGCGATCATGCTTAAACTTGCATATTATGAATTGAAGAGTCAGTAGAATACTAAATAAGAGTAAGAAAAACCTGAATCGGCTGCATTGAACCACTCCTCGTACATCTGCTGCTGCTCTTTTGAACATGATCCGATTGTGCCTTTACCTATCTCCATTTTCAAAACTGAAAACACCGCAAATTACTTTTAACTACTCGCCTCCGATTCTCTATTTCAATGAGAAATATCAGACGCGAAATTGTTTATATTCCGAAAAACTGGAGAATATAGAGCGAAATCAAATTTGAATTTTGAAATTTGAATTTGCATTTTAGCTTCTGGTCAGGTAAAATACAAATCTTAATTTTGTATATTGCGCAAAACAGTTTAATCGAATATATTATTATAACGAGTTAGCCGTCTGATGATGATGATGTTGGGCTTTTTGTGGTAAATCTGATTGATGTAAAATAGTGGGCCTTCACTCTGTAGACACTAGGGCCCATATCGGAAACTGGTTGCCTTTCATATATGAATTTTGACAAAATTTCAAATTTGAGTCATTCAGTAGTACTTGGTGATAGTTTATTGATGCCTAAACTTACAAATTAATTCTTAAACGATATTTTGCAGAGTGGGTTATTTTTTTAATTTAATCTTCAAAATTTGAAATTGGTGTAATTAAGCATTTTAACTATTGTTCTATTAGCATTATTAATTTGGAATTTTTGAATCAATTCGGTTTAATAAAAGAGTGACTCGCTTCATATAGTATAGTTTAAGAGCTAATTTGACTGATTTTTAAGTTTGAGAACTTAATTGCACTAAATCAAAATTGAATGAATAACTTAATCCATAAGATATGATATGATTGAGGGGCTAATTTGCATCTTCAGTCTTCACTAATCAAATCCATCCCTCGATTATAAATTAGTAATAAATTTTTAATTTAAATTAAATTGATATCGATGTTTTCAAAAATATTTGAAATTTAAGTTTATATTCTGTTACCATTAAAATGACATGGCAACTAGACTGTGATATATTGACCGTATTTTCCAACATTCATATCATTTTAATAGTATATAATATGAACTTTATGTTTCAAATTACAATATTTTTAAAAGAATTATTACTAATTTGTATTAAATTAAACATTTAGTACCAATTTATAACATAATAATAAAGTTTAATATCCTAGGTGTTTTTAAACCGACTCAAACTACATTATACGACAACAGATTAATATTTCCAATTTCATGACTTTCAAACATCTTTACCAAAATTCTATATAAACAATCTGAAGCAATTTATTTACAAATCAAACCAATTATAAATTAATACAATATTTATGTATTATTGAAGGCACGTCAAAAGGAAAAAGAAAAAGGCAAAAAACATACTGCCACCAAAGGAATTTTATTTTCACTATAAGAAGTCGAAAAATCGCAATTTGGTCACTTTCTCCCGCATGAAAATGGACAGCAACAGAACTGCACGACACATTGACAAATGGAAAATGAAGATTATAATAAATCATAAAATTTAAATAAAATAGGTTTTAATTTTGACACATGAGCTTTATATATATAATTGATGTAATTATATAAACATGAGAAATTTTAAAAAAAAATTCAATCTACCACTTTATCTGACTAATTCAATTATAAAGTGATATTTTTTTAATATTAGTTATTGCGAATAGAAACCACATAAATGTTAATAAATAATTATATTAATTTATAAATGATATGGAAGACTAAATTTATATAAGAATTTTGTACGTAAACATTTGCTTAAAATCAAATCTTTATAAGTCAATCCAATGTATAACATAATATAATTGAATTGGTTTATGAAGATTGATGTCAGAAAAATCCACTTAAGTTTACCTTATATCTAGAAGTAGAGGAAGCTGTTTGGTTCCTTTGGCTGTTGGAGTAAGAAGTTGGCTGTGTGGGGCGAGATGGGAATGTGGAAGATGCAGTATGTTTTTCCTCTTTCACTCTGCTGAATATTACTGTAAAACCTTCTCCTGACGTGGGGTCAGCTTCATCCCAAGCTCCAAATTTAGGAATTGATGCTGCCCTATGATGCTGCCATGCACCCAGCCATATGTACATTCATCAATATTCTAACAACAGATTTTTTCTTATTTAATCAGAATCTTTGTGAATCAACAAAAATCTTTAGATAAACTCAATTTACTATTTCATCCGTAAATTAATCTAATTATATGTTGATATGCATTTAATTATTTAATTATGATTGGTTAATGTAAATACAACATACATACATATTATTATGTGATTAAATTGTTTAGGCATAAGACATATTCAGTAGTTTATGGTCCAATTTATCCCTTAAAATTTCAAAATTATAATATATTTAGTCACTGTATGATGACGTGACATTCCGTAAAAATACAACAGCACGTGTATTATGATAAATTTTGATGAAATTTGAAATTTAAAGGAAAATGTGAAACAAAAACAAAATATAAGAGACAATTTAAACCAAAAACCGATCAAATAGACAATTACAATAGCTGGACATATATTTTATCAATTATTTACTAGTGATGTGGACCTAAGAATTTATCAGATATCCAATTCAACATACAAAATATGCACATACTCTATTATCAGCAGAAGGGTGAGATTCACTTGTCTTTGCAGATGGTTGAGGTGGATAACCAGCAGCCTGCAAGAGGGAATGATCAGAACTAGTGCAAGCAGATGATTGATCTGGGGAGATACTCTTGTGGGTAGCCCTTTGATGCGAACGTTCATCTGTGTGTTGTTGTTGAGAAAGGGGCCGACCAAAACTCAATTCCCCATATCCTGCTTGCATATTAAGGAAGGCCTGTGGATTTTGCTCAGGATCATTTGGGTTTATCATCACATTATCCCCACCTGTTTTGTCTTTGCGAGAGCGAGCATTCTCGAAGTATGCAGTGTACGGTATATTATCGTCGTCGTCCCAGTTTCCGAATTTCGGTACATGGGATCCTTGTTGCTAAATAAATACAAACATAAACTATATAAATTTGAAGAAATTCTGCAATCAAATACATTACAGAGTATGATTGGTTTGATTCCTGATGAATTCGATTTAAAATTATTTGTAAATTTTAAATATGTATATATAAAAGGAAAAAAAAAAAAAGACCCTTATGCATTAATACTACTCTTTTTATGATAACCTCTAATGTAAAAGTGAGATTCTTTGACTAAAATTAGTCTGGATTCGGGCCAAACAGACCCATTAAAGAGTAAAACGTTATATCAAGTTTTAAAAGTGTTTTATACTAAAATTCCTACTCTAAGACTCGAGTATACAGTTTTAATAACAGATCAAGATCACCTAGCTAGCTTCTGTTTCCAACTGAAAAAACTAACAGGAAAACAGAATACAAAGCCAGTTTGATTATGCAATAAATCGAAAACATAAAATTGATATAAATTTTCAACGGCTAAAACACAATCCTTAATAGAAAAACAACAAAGAGAAAAAAAATAAAGGTTAGAGTCTACTTACAGCCATTGAGCAGATAGTTATGTTGTCTAAATTTTTGATACTGAATACCCTTTGAGAAGGAAGAAGCATGAGAAGGATGGGATCATGAATTTAATTAGGTTGAACTAGGTTGAGGTGGAAACTGCGAGGATACTAGCTAAGCCAGTAGTTAATTATTCGGCAAATACGATGTATGACAAAGACAAATAGAAAACGGCTACATAGAAATTCAAAGGTTGTGGTACATGAGATTTAATTATTAAAATTTCAAACAGGATTATTTCATACCATAAAATAAACGATGATACTTACAGTTTATATACTTAAAAAAAAAATGTTACAGAAGCCATAACCGATGCCAAAAAAAACAAAAATTCTTATTTATCACTGTCATACTTTTTTTTACAACGTTTTTATATTTTAAATTGTTGTGGTCGAAATGGATTCTTTATAAATTAATCCAATTATATTCAATTTATATACTATGAATCTAGTCTAAATAGATATATCATTTGTGCGAATTTCTCAAATATAATTTAATTATAAGGTTAAATGTGTAAATTAGTACATGAATTATATTATATAAAGCGACTTATTCCTTTAATTATGACTTAGTATAAATAAGCTTTTTAACTTTAAATTATGTGTAAATTAACCTTTGAACTATACCCCATAAAGCGAGTTATTCTATATTAGACCGAATTAGCTCACAGTTCTAATTTAAGGGATATGGTTGTACCGAATTAAAAGTTGAGAACTTATTTGCAGAATCAAATTTGAACTGGTGAGCCATGAATGAAGTGTTGTTCCAACACCAGCAACCTAATCTTTTGTTGACTGTCCATAGAATTAGAGAGGTCATTTTGTTTAGATTTTTGTATAGAATTAATACAGGTCATGGCAATAAGAGCCACTGTATTCTTACTAACTGGCAAAATCTCATTGCTAGTTAGTTTGTTATTTGTTTTTTTGTTTGTCTCACTGTATGTTTTTTTTGGTGATCCATAATATTTTTTTGTTTGAAAAAAAAAATTGAGATGGTGACTTATTTCCTATCATATAATTTAGAGATTAATTTACACCTTTAACCTAATTATAAAAAAGGCAGTAAATGACATGGTCACTGCACCAAAGAATTGAATAGCAATCCAGCGATCACCAGTACATCTACAGTTATTTATGAGATCTTGAACTGCCCACAAACTCGTTTTTATATTTCAAAGGAATGATGATAATTAAGATCAGATTAAATTGAATATAATTTTGCATTTAGCCATACAATAATTTTTATATAATCGCAAATATATTTTAGTTTTCAAAAATAAAAAATATATTTTACATAAAAATGAGTAAATATATTTTCTTTTTTAAAATATTAAAAAATAATTTTCAATTTCAAACAAACAAACACATTTTACAAACTTTTTTTTTTTAAATTTCATTTTTATTAAAAATTAAAAAATGAAAAGGGAAAACAATTTTGTATAAGTAAAGACTCGCATAGTGTTTGAAGGCAAATTATATTATGCACAAAGTGTGCTAAGTGCTCCAAGTGACTTATTATCCAAATTTTTTTAATGCATTATTTAATTGTTGTAAATATATTATTTTAATTATGATAGTTTTTTTGAATTAACGAATGTTTCTCTCAATTTTTTGTTTCAGATGTTTTTTCTATTGATTCTTTTTCACTTATTTTATTTGTTGCTCTTAACCCGTCCATATTTCTATTTTTTTGTCAAAATTTTCTTATTTATTTTGTTTCTAATGTTCGATTTGTTTTTCTGTAATTTTTTTTTTATTGCAAATGGATAAATATATTTTATTTGAGATGAAAAGATAAAAGAAATTTATAAAAGCATATACAATTATAAAATAATGTATTTACAGTCATTAAATAATGAATCTGAGCCTGTTAAGCAAACAATCAAATATAAATGAAAAGATAAGATTCATGAAAATAAATAATGAATTTACAGTTATAAAATAATATATATACAATTATTAAATAATAAATCTGAAGCTAGTAAACAAATAATCAAACAAAAAAAATGAAACAAATTTATGAAACAAATAATGAATATACAATTATAAAATAATGTATCTACAATATTAAATAATAAATATAAATTTGGTAAACAAATAGTTAAACATAAAAAAAAAAAAGATAAAACTGATTTACAAAAATAAATAATAAATCTATAATTATAAAATAATATATCTATAATAATTAAATAATAAACTTAAAATTATTAAAATAATATATCTACATTTATTAAATAATAAATAGAAAAATTAGCGATATCTTTAGAATATCTAGCAATTAGCATGCATAATATAATAAACTCGTGTTTGAGTTGAGATGAGAGGTGGGCTTCGAAAAGCTCATGGGTTTTGGAGTTGGATTCCCATTTTCATGTACTAGTTCATAAGCCCAGGGGCTTTGGCTTCCCTAGTCCAAAGACTAGTCGCCGGGTAGTGGGCGGTTGGCAAGGAGGAATATCCCCCCACGCAAAACTGCCAAGCATTCTTCTTCAACCTCCTGTTTACTTGCGACAATTCTCACAAAGTGTCCTTTTTCATTTCAAACTTCCCTCGTGTTTGCTGACTTTCATCCGATACAACTGTTTTCTTTTTATAGAGCTAAAATGGCGATAAATCTCTCACCCACGGCATATGCAATTTCAGTCTCATCTATTAAAAATTGTAGAACCCTTTCTTCCTTCCCTTCCCAAAATGTTTTCAGATACTATCCCCTCTCTTCCCATCGATTCAAAGCCAATGGGTAAGTATTTAGCAATCCGAATTTCTTCAATCAATAAATTCATTAGCCTTTTTTATTTATTTATTTATTTTTTGATCGACTATAAAGTTCAAATTTTTATGTAGAAAGTTGCTTCGTGTCCAAGCAACAGTTCTGCGAGAAAATGACGAGAAAGTGGTGGTGGAGGAAACATTTCAACCCAAAACTCTTACAGATGATGAGAAGGAAGGAGGAGGTCGTGAGCCCCCGGATAATTCATCACCCGGTGCTATGGAGAGATGGGTTATCAAGTTTGAACAATCTGTTAATGTCTTTCTCACGGCAAGTTATTTTTTTCTTTGTAATCTTCCTTTCAATCTTTTTAATTGTTTTTCTGACGCCCGTTATTGTACCTTCACGTTTGATTTTCTGACATTAGTATGCATAAGGATGTATAATTTCTTCTTTTGATTTTCTTTTGATGGCTGGCTGGATGTTGAATTGCTATTCTTTTTGGTAGCTTTGCATTTTTGCTGGAGTTAATATTATCTGATTACTGTTACTTTTTCTCTTATTTTTCAGGATTCAGTGATAAAGATTCTGGATTCTTTGTACCGTGATCGAAATTATGCAAGGTTCTTTGTGTTGGAAACTATTGCAAGAGTTCCTTATTTTGGTGTGTGGTATTGTTCCCTTTTGTATTTTGATTAATTGAAAAAGGATGTCTGTAGCTTAGTAACTCCTTTCCATATATTAGTCTTTGCATGTTAGAGGTTAAGATGTTGATGGATCATGATATTTATGATCCTGCTATATGCTGTGGAATGATCTCAACAAAATGGGTCATAGAATCATTCTAGGTTTGTATTGGGTAAGAAGATCATGGGAAGTAGAACGTTCAATTTGTAATATGAGCTAAATTACATTTGGGTGTTAGTGCATTTTCTCAGCTTACAAATTTGTGTTTGGAGTTTATAAAGTTTCCAAAACAATCTTTTTTTTTTCAGGTTTATTTTGAATTATATGTAGAAAATTGTATTTGCTGGTATTTGTGACACTGCATAATAATTCGATCACTATTGCAGCCTTTATATCCGTTCTTCACATGTATGAGAGTTTTGGTTGGTGGAGAAGAGCAGATTATATCAAAGTACATTTTGCTGAGAGCTGGAATGAAATGCATCATTTGCTTATCATGGAAGTAGGTATCGTTGACACCTGCACACAATTGTTTATTTTCTTAAATTCATGTATTTTTATTCCTAGTTCTTATTTTTTAGACAAGTAATGGTATATGTTCCCATTACTTGCAGTAGGCCTTCTGCGTTCTTCCCTCGAATCCACTAAATCTTCTAACACTCCATTTGGATAGATAATAAATTAAAATAAAGGAATTATGCTAGTGTTTTATAGTTGAAACACTATACATTTTTAATTCAAATGCAAATCTACGGGCTAGTTATACAAATGGTATCAAAACTTGTCACTTTATTACAATTTGGTACCAAAACTTTTAATTGTTACATGTTGGTACCAAAACTTTCATAAATGTTGCAATTTGGTACCATTATTCAATTTCTGATGCCAGAAAGATGATATGACATGCCACGTCACTTTATTATCCATGTCATATTTATTGCCTTAGAAAAACACATTCAAAATGGGAATGTTTTACAAAGATTAAAGAGAGAAAAAAAAAACGAGCCATAGATTCTAATCCTCTCTGTTTCAACTGAGCCATCACCACCCTAACAATATCCTCTGGGCGACCTCCACAGTCTATGTAGGCCATTAAGTCCCTAGCGGAAGGTGTGGTGATAGCTGCTGCCACTGTTTTGTAGCAGCGGGCCAGTGTGGACGGTGACAGCTCTCCAATTAATATACCCTCTTCGCCGTCGACCGCTTCCACCAATGTCTGGGTGGCCAGACAGCTGGATATGGCTTCAAGTGCAGAGGAAGCAAGGGAGTTGTAGCTTATTGTGAAGATGTCTGTGCTGATGATACTGAGGCTGTCAATGGACAGTGCTGGGATCAGAGAAAATAAGCCTATTGAGCTGAGGAGGAATCTGATTATATCTTCTTGAGTTAACCACCAGAATTCCTGGCCACTGTGGACTGTGGTTAGCCCGGTGGTTGTTGCTGAGAGTTTTTGCAGCTGTTTTCTTCTTGAGAATCTCGTCTTAATTGGTACCACCAGGTTTTGAGCTCCTTGAAGGATCAGATCGATTGCCTCTAATAAGCTGAAAAATGAAAAACCCATAAGAGCTATGAGCAAACTGTCAACATAATTGCAAGAAACAGGGCAAGAACTTAATAGTATGACTAAAATTTGCAGTGAATTGGAGAAAAACTTCAAAATTAGCATCAAAATCTTCAGACTTTTTGGAATTTAAAACTCATTTCCAAATTGATAGGGAGAGAAGACTTGTAACTCTTGAATTAGCTGGAACTAAATGAAATAAATTATAATTAAACAATAAGTGATGGGAATTTTTACCATTTGAATTCTTTGAACAAGCAAAAAACCGAATGCTTGCTGTTGAAGGTCATTGAAAGGAACACAGATAATAATTTGGAAGTAAACTGCTAATTTTTTTTCTCTTTAATCTTTGTAAAACATTCTGCTTTGAATGTGTTTTTTTTGAGATAATAAATCTGACGTGGATGATAGAGTGCCACGTCATCTTTTTGGCACCAGAAATTGAACAGTGGTACCAGATTGCAAGATTTATGAAAGTTTTGGTATTAATTTGTAACAATTAAAAGTTTTGGTTTCAAATTGTTACAAAGTGACAAGTTTTGATACCATTTATATAATTAGCCCGCAAATCTATCCTACTAGACCTTTGTGTTGGTGTAATCCCTTGGTTTCCATCATGATATTTTTCATATGATGCAATTATCAAAAAACAAGGAAAATTTAGTTTGTTAAGATCATAGCATATCAACCCAAGAAGTGAGGAAATTTGATGGTCTATCCTAGTAGACCTTTGTGTTGGTGTAATCTCTTGGTTTCTATCATGATATCTTGCATATGATGCAATTATTAACAATCAAGTAAAATTTAGCTGTCAATCATGTGATGGCTACTTTAAATGGTGATTGGTTGCAACTCATATGCTTGCACAGTTGCACATATGTGCAAATACATATTATATGCGAATGCTTTTGCATTTTTTTCTCTCTCATACAGTTAAGTGTTTGAGCTGCAAATTATATATGTTAATGCAGTTGAGCTGTGTAGTTTCTCGATTCTAATAGCATGTTGATTTGGTTGCAGGAATTGGGGGGTAATGCTTGGTGGTTTGATCGGTTTCTTGCTCAACATATAGCTATTGCATATTATATTATGACAGTTATAATGTATGCATTAAGCCCAAGAATGGCTTGTAAGTACCCTTGCATCATACTTATTAATTATTCCTAACCATATCGAATAGTAGGACTGTCTCAGAAAAAGAAAAACGGTAGCATGCCTGTCCATAATACACAATCCTGATCTGTTCTTTCGGTTCTTCTGTATACAAGCAAACAGACTCCATAGATGCACTTGGAATTGCTATTAGGGCTCAACAAATTTCGATTTTGTTGGTTTCTTTAATTATTTATCATTTTTAGTCAGAAAGAGAAAACATATCATATTGTAGAGTTACTTCTCATTTTGACTTATAGTGACCTGTATTTATTAAATTATCCTGAAAGGCACCCAATTATGCTATGCAGAGTAAAGAAATACATGGTCACTGATCTGAAAATGATTATTTTGATTTTTCAATTTTTGTTGCAGATCACTTTTCTGAATGCGTAGAAAGCCATGCATATGAAACTTATGACAAATTTATCAACGCTCAAGGAGGTATGTTCAAGAGTTTCAAATGTTTTTCTTGCACATGCATCATCTCTGAGCATGAAATTGGAGAAACGAGATGTACCAGCAATTATAGTTCTGGATACATTTACAGCTCCTGAATGCTAGTAGATCCACAGGTAGACGATGTTATATAGTCTCCAATGTTCAAGGATACAGACATTGTTATGTCAGGCATCTCTGAGCATGCAGACAGATCATTTTTATAACATTATATATTCTCATTTTTCCAAAATCCAAATGCAACTGAGCCAATTCTGACATATGATGGCTGTCTTTTCGTTATAGAGGATTTGAAAAAATTGCCTGCTCCTGAAGTTGCTGTAAAATACTACACCGGCAGTGACTTATACTTGTTCGGTAAGTTTGTCTTTTCGACAATTTTGAAATTTTCCTCATAGGTGAGCCGAAAAGCTGATATTCTCTAATTCTTTTCTCAGATGAATTTCAAACTTCCAGAGCCCCAAGTACCCGAAGGCCGCAAATAAGTAACGAACAAAACCCTTATTTTTTTTAAGCTTCATATAGGGTGCTGTCGTCGGAGATATGCTGACCGAAGTTATGTTTTTCTTTTTGATCTTTATTCTGTTTCAGATAATCTTTATGATGTGTTTTTGAACATTAGAGATGACGAAGCTGAACACTGCAAGACAATGAAGGCTTGTCAAACTCATGGGAAACTCCGGTCCCCTCATTCATATACAGAAGATGGTTGTGAGGATGTATCAGGCTGCATTCTTCCTGAAACAGATTGTGAAGGGATTGTTGATTGCATGAAGAAATCTCTAACATCTCCTCCATCAAAGCAAGAAAGAAGTTAGCTGAGTTTATGAGTACTTAATTACTGTATACTTGGAACCGGAATAAACCCAATTTTTCTTCTTTACGCATAAAATGTATGTATGGAGGGGGTTGAAAAAAGAATTTTTGGTTGTGATGAAAATTAAATTCCATTTCCACGCTGCAAATTCATCTCATAATTGGATTTATAGTGAAGCTTTTCTATAATCCGGGGAGAACTGTGAGCTTTAACGTGTAATTTATAGATAATATGATAATTTTTTATGCGGGTTGGCCGTGATGGTTTCCACTAGTATTGTGCTCTTAACCTTTATTTGCATTTTGTGAAAATTTTAGATAGATTTAGGTCATTATCTGTATATTATCTATATAAATGTATTTAATTATTTTCTTTTTATTTATTGATATGAATATAAGATATATATATATTATTTTATAATTAAATTAATTTATAGATAATATAATATGTTGAATTTATCTAAAATTTTTTTTAGCCTTTAACGCATGGTTTCTTTGATTAAATAAGAATATTTTTTAGAGTATCTCTAATAATTTTTCTATTTATTTATTTTTAGGAAATTTTATAATTTTTAACATTTTTTTATTTTCATTTTTATTTGTTTCGCTATCGAAAATTTACATATTTCTCTTTATATTTAAAAATCACAAAAAATTTCTAAATAATATATTTTTTTTTCTCTTACTTTCCTTCATTTTTATCTCTTATTTTTTTATCAATAAATAATTAAAATAAAAAATATTACTAGAGAATAAATTATTTTAAAAATAAATAATAAATTTTTTATAATATGATTAGAAATAAAAAAAGAAATATCATACGCTTTGAATTTGAAAGGCCAAGGAAAGGAAAGATGAAGCATGAACCACGTCGTTTTGCTGACTGTTTCATCAAAAGGGACTGCCACCAAAATCACCCGCCTAACGTGGTCCCTTAGCACCCTCACGAAAGAATCTCCGTACTGTTGCCTTTTCTTCCCAGAGACAGCTTTTAGTCTTTTTTACTCTGAATCTCGCTATGCTTTTCATGTCGATTTTCTTCATTACTCCATCTTCACTTTCACTACTAATTCTGGAAAATCAGGTAAAGGTATTCACACCATACACGGGAGCTCAAAAATGGGAGGAGAAACCTCATTTGCCCCACTTGTCCCCTACGTAAAATCGGAGGCCGAGCAACTGACTTCCTCCTCACAGCTACCGCCACAGCTTCCATCATCGGAGGAGGAAGCTGCAGGCGTTGACTACGGCACGGACGTTTCCTGTCCGATATGCATGCAGATCATAACGGACGCTTTTCTTGCTGCTTGTGGTCATAGCTTCTGTTACATGTGCATTATCACTCACTTGAGAAATAAGAATGACTGCCCTTGTTGTGCTTGCTACCTCACTCCCAATCTCATCTTCCCTAATTTCTTGCTCGATAAGGTTTTTGCTTTTGTTCTCTTCCTCGTCTCTCCGATTTTTATTTTTCTAGCAATTTACTATTCTGGGGGAAATGTCTTGTCTTCTTCCAGAATTTTTCCTTCTGTTTTTTTTTTCCTTCCTGTTTAGTTAACATATGTTTCCGTCATTGATTTGCACCTCGCTGATCAATTTTAATCTAATTATTAATAGTAACTCGAAGAGATAACTGGAATATGCATGGATAATTGAAGTTGTGTTTTACTAATTCTAGGTGCTTTCGTATTTAAACTTTGAAGTTTTGCAATATTTTGGTTGAACGGGTTTAATTTACTTTTGTCTTCATGTATTGAATGTCGTAGATATTGAAGAGAACTTCTGCCTGTATATTAGCCAA
Source organism: Balakata baccata (assembly GCA_949630135.1). Classification (NCBI taxonomy): domain Eukaryota; kingdom Viridiplantae; phylum Streptophyta; class Magnoliopsida; order Malpighiales; family Euphorbiaceae; genus Balakata; species Balakata baccata. The sequence continues at coordinate 4,572 of CATIWF010078299.1, read as the reverse complement.
GCGCGCGTCTCCAGTGGAACACTTACGTCGAGCATTGCAGCAGGTCAGTTACTGCATCAATGTGGAAAAATTTAGCAAGCACTTTCCGCATACTTAATCGGCGGATAAGTGTTTACTATACACGCTTAATGTAATTTGTATGGTCTGCAACGTAATATTTACCTTGGAATATCAATTATGTGTTTCGACATTTGTTTGCATTGGTTTTGAAAAAAAAAAAAGACACTGTTTCCTTTGAAATGACTGATCCTTAGACAGGGTTGTGAGATATCAACTAAGGAGATTGATGAGCTGTTATGCCTCCTTACTGAGAAGAAGAGAAAAATTGAGCAAAAAGAAGCTGAGACAAATATGCAAATTTTACTTGATTTCTTGTGTTATCTCAGGAAGAAAAAGCTTGAAGAGTTGGAAGAGGTAATTTATGTGCCATAGACACGGTTTGTTCTATAGTTGAATTCACGATAGGTACTGTTACAGATGATTAGTTTATTGTCGTAATGTATAGTAATTTCTAGGGAACCTTCCTGGAGACCTGGTTCTGTAGCATACTAGGAAGTCATTATAGAGTCGGTGAATCTATACTATTAATGATTACATTGTTTAGCTGATAGAGCATCCAAGTAATCCAATTCTCATATTATTTTACTAAAGGATGCAAAAAGGCATTTAAGCCCTCATTGCTGTTTGATCTTGTTAAAATTATGATGGTCTTCTTTTCCTTGAATAGATTCAAACAGAAATCCAATTTATCATGGAGGACATTGATACTGTTGAGAAACGTAGAATAATGTTAAATAGGGAAAAGGGCACATACTCATCAAACCTGAAGATGCTTGATGATGATCTCAATTCAAAATCTGCTATTCAGTCAGGACAGACTCTAAGAAGAAAAAAGGAGGTCCATGAGCAGGTGTGTTAACAGGAAAATGTTGTATATGGTATCCATAACTTGGTTTTGAGTGATTATATGATTGTATAGTAAGGGTTTCTAAGTCATAATTCTAAAGTTTCTGAAAGTTAGTTGAGGAGGATTGCCAAACTAATTGTTTAATTTTTCTTGTAATACATCTCTATATTCTAGTAATTTAAAAGGTTTTATTCATTTGTTTAATTTGATTCAATATCCATATAGTTTCTGATGCATCTTCCCTTGCAATAGTTCAATGAGCTGCAAGAGTATTACTTTCAAAAGCGTCGATATTGGGCCGGACTAGCAGACAAGAGGGAAGAGAAAGATGAAAACGTTTTAAGTAGAGATGAGTATAATCCTGGTCTTCAGGACTTTGAATCTGTGCTAACGAATTTTACACGACACAGGTGGTTAAATTTACTAATATGAATTTATCTGTCAAACTTTAGTTTATTGTGAACAGAGCTTTTAAAGGGTTGCTGTGCCTTTCTGTGTTATATCATTTGGATACATTATCTGCTTCAGTCACTTATGAAATCTTTTTTCTTGTTTCTATTAGACAGTTGAGGGTCATTGCTGAACTGAGACATGCAGACATTTTCCATTCAGCTAATACTGTGTCTAGGTAAATTGAGGCATTAGCCATTCTTATATAAAAGTTATAATACTTATGAAGCAGACTGAGTTAAGATACCTTTTGATATTAATTGAATGACATTTTGAATTTCAAGCAAACTCTTTTACTGGCTAGTCCTTGATTAGTATTGCTGAATGTATTGGTGCAATTAAGCACTTCATGGGCCAAATATGAAAACATACTGAAGATACTTAACTTGTTTGGAGCAAAAATTACTTTGCTGTTTGTTGGGACTCATCATGCAACTATAATAGATCTTCAATCTTTTACTTTGCTATTTATTTTAGTGAAACTAGCTAAATTTAATATAATTTCATTTCATTTTTAGGCCTTGAAATTTCTTCAGTCCTTGTAGTCTGTGTTTCTTCTTACTTTTAACAGTCTAAATATAGTAATAATTCCATTATTTTGCAGCCTTGAGTTTGACGGCGATGATGAATTATTTGCTACTGCTGGAGTTTCTAGGCGCATTAAGATTTTTGATTTTTTCTCAGTAAGTGCTGGCTATTACTTTAGAATGAAGCAATGAAGCCTATAATTTTTTGGGGGGTTTTAGAATGATGGAAATGTTTCTGGCCAGGGGTTTGGTACTTTAATCTTATCATGCGACCAGAACTGATAATATTGTCTTGTGATGGAGCTAACATATCATGATTTCAGTGTAGTGGTTGAATGCTCCTATCTAGGGAGTAGGTGCCAATATTAACGATATCCCCGCCCTCAATATGAAAAACAAATTCTAGTACCATAACCATTTAATTTGTTCTAAAATGCAGAGTACAGTTAACTAGCATTTGCTTCAAATTTTTTGAAGTTTCGGATTTTACTTTTTTATTGTCTTTCATTCTTCATAAAGCATTTTCAAGTTCCTTTTTTCATTATTATCAGCTGATGGTTGCTATGAAATTATGCATATCTGATAGGCTTGGATGGACCATTCAAATATTACTAATATGATTGCTTTCCAGGTGGTGAATGAATCAACAGATATACACTGCCCTATTGTGGAAATGTCCACCAAATCTAAATTGAGTTGCTTAAGTTGGAACAAACACACAAAAAATCATATTGCCAGCAGTGACTATGAGGGAATAGTAACTGTATGGGATGTCAATACTCATCAGGTATGTAGATTGTTTTTCTTCACTTTTGTCAGACTCCTACACTGTATGCTCATGGCAGACCGAACTGTGCATTCATATTTCACTAACAGTCTTAACTTTAGCACTTTTACGTGAGGTCTTGAACCTCCAGCATTAGTTGCCACCTCAAGACTTGTATCATTGCATTGGCTAATGGCTCCTATGTTTTCATAAATCTCCATTGCTGTATATTTTTTGCTTCCGCATGGATTGTCAAATAACACTAGAAAAGGTTCTTTTCCCATCAGAGCGTGATGGAATATGAGGAGCATGAAAGACGAGCTTGGAGTGTTGATTTTTCATATACGGAACCTTCAATGCTTGTATCTGGCAGTGATGACTGCAAGGTAATAATAAAATACCTGTTTTAGTGTCAATCGTATGAAAAAATTGTAAAATCTCAGGAGAGGATGAAATATATTGGTCAGTGGGATTGGTTACAGTATGGTTAAATCCATGAAAGTAGAGATGTGGGAGTGTCAAATATTAACCCTGTTTCATATTGGCAAAGTTATTCCATGCAGACTCCAGTGTAGGGACAAACATTTTATTGTTATAAAATTAATACTGACTTATTAGATTGTTCTTATCCATTTACCTATATTGAACAGGTTAAAATTTGGTGCACAAGACAAGAGACAAGTGTTTTCAGCATTGCTATGAAAGCAAACATTTGCTCTGTCCAGTATAACCCGGGATCCAGCATATTTGTGGCTGTATGTGTTTGTTCAGTTCTATTATATCTGCAATGTTATCTCCTAAATATAATTTTGTATAACCTTTTCCTTCATTGCCTACAGCTAACTTCATATTGATATACGTATACAGAAAAATTGACATTTTTAATGGCTTTTCATTACCCAATTTTTGTGTGAAAATTTATTTCAATTATATGCATTAGTTCAATTCTGGACCAAATTCATATTTTTAGGAGATGAAATTTTGAATTCTAGGTGGGTTCTGCGGACCATCACATACACTATTATGATTTGAGAAATATTAGCCGAGCACTTTGTGTATTTGAAGGACATCGGAAAGCTGTTTCATATGTGAAATTTTTGTCCAACAATGAACTGGCTTCTGCATCTACTGACAGCACATTGCGCTTATGGGATGTCAAGGACAATATGTTGGTAAGTTTTTGTGAGGGAAAAATACACTAGGATGCTACTTAGATTTCTCGACTAGACCTGTTTGTCTTGAATTTAAATTGCATGAACCAAACTAATCTTTTAACTCTACTATGATTGTCTAATTACTTCAGCTACGAACATTCAGAGGACATGCAAATGAGAAGAATTTTGTAGGTCTTGCGGTAAATAATGAATACCTAGCTTGTGGGAGTGAAACAAATGAAGTATTTGTTTATCACAAGGTCAGGATACATTTCAATACAGCAATGAAAAGGTATATTTGGCAAGAAAACATTGAATAATTTTATTACTGTCAATTTCTTGCAGGCTATTTCTAAACCTGCTGCTTCCCGTAGATTTTCTTCTGATTTGGACGATGCTGATAATGATGTGGCAGCACATTTTGTAAGTTCTGTATGTTGGAAGAGAGATAGCCCAACAATGTTAACTGCAAATAGCGAAGGAATGATTAAAGTACTTGCACTTGCTGCCTGAATGTTTAAATTTTGCAAGTTCATAAAAATGCTAAAGCACAGTGGTTTGTTTTCAGCTAGTGCATATGTTTTGAAGTATAAAATGGAATGTTGTATGCTTAAAATCTCAAAAGTACTTACTGGAGTCCTGTCAAAGTTATAAGCACCCTGATCTTTTCTTGCCTGAATCAAGTTTTTAGAAATCAATTATTATTATTATTATTATTATTATTATTATTATTATTATTATTATTATTATTATTATTATTATTATGCA
>CATIWF010078298.1:0-28973 GCA_949630135.1 Balakata baccata | reverse complement strand
GTTGCCTCATAGAGGTTGCTCATAGGGTGGTGATTGGGTACAGCTTGAGATATTCGAAAGTAATTGGGTAGCTAACAGAAGATTCACCGCTCCTAATAGAGGGAGAGTATACCCACGGCCTCTTGTTGGGATCATTACTCAAGAATCTCTGGTTAGAATGGAACTGTTATGAAAATGGTTTTCAGTGACATGTCTAATTGAGTAATGAGTCTCAGTGACAAGATCTAAAATCACTTGGGCTAGGTGTGACGTAGTCAGTCTAGCGGAAGCTGACACATAGTCCATACTCTGAACCGAGTGGGGTATAGAATGATGAAAGGACGAGGTGCACATATTGTTGTCTATGGAAAGGTTCGTAGTCAAATCATGACTTTTCCGGTCAATTGGGGATCATGATGTGTTACTAGATACTGCTCATGATTTGCTTAAATTATTTGATAATTTAAGTGGTCAAAATAACCGGGAACCTAACGGGTCACACACTTTGGAAATGTAAAAAATGAGCAAAATGGCTTAGGATAAGATCAAAAATATGAAAAAATTATTTTGAGTCGGTTCGCGATAAGATCTCGAAAAAAATCGCTCGGGAGGTTGACGGGCCAGTTAGCCTGCCAGGCAGGCCTAGACGGGCTGCTGTGCGCGCCGCATGTGGCACTTAAATGGCCTAAATGGCCATTTAAGCCACATTACTATTCATGCCTCTTCACTTTCTCCTCTCTTCAATTTGGATATATTTTTCTGATTTTCTTTTGGATCTAAAAGACCTCAAAAGACAAGAAAAAATTTTTGGGAGAAAAAAATTTTTTAGAAACAACAAAAAAATTAAAGAGTTTAATTTTCTTCTCATATGAACATACATTATTACTAGCACTTTGAGGTATGTTCAAGCTATCTCCCTAGTGATTTCATTCTCTCATCTTCACGTGGATATTGTCAGAGACAATTCAAGATTAGATTGTTGTGGTTTGCTACAGCCTAACAAGATGAGAAGTTGAAAAAAAATCAAGAAATTATAAAGGTATAAATTCTGAATTTTCTTTGGTTAAATTAGTTTTAATTGGCACATGTAAAATCCTTTGATTCGGGTTTCGAAAATTTTTATTTTTCACTGTGCTATATATATGTGATACATGCTCAAAACCCTTCAGTATACACTTCAACAATATTCATTATCTATTTTAATTTTTTATTAATAAATTATCTAAAAAATGAAGAGAAAATAAAAAATAAAATAAAGATAAAAAAAAGAGAAAATAAAATAAAATATTAGTTAGCAGCTCTTAATAGTTTTCAAATTAATAGAGAATAATATAAATTTTAAAGAGTAAAATAAGTAAAGAAAAAAATAAAAAAGACTTGTTAAAAAGATATAAAATTCTCAGAATTTATATAAAGAGGGCTGTCGGAGATTTGAAATTTTAAATTAAATAATCAAATTAAAATCATTAATAATTTTGGCTCTATGTTGACACGTCAGATAATACCAGCTAAAAAACGATGTCGTTTACAACATTTTTTATTGCACGAATCACTAGTCTATACTCATGTCATGGCTAAATCCGGTCGGTCTTTGCATATTGCGAGGTGCAGAAAAGAATAGAGAAACAAGTATTGCACGACTCACTATACTCATGGCCGGTCACTGGTTGGCCTTTGCAAGAACCAGAAGAGAGAAACAAGCTGGAGACTGAAGAGATGGTGAAGCTTCGAGAAGAAAGAAATAAATGGTAAATATAAAATTCATTAACGATCAAACATCATTGCATATGCTTCAATGTTGTTCTTCTTATCCTCTTATGATCCTTAGCTACAGGTACCAAATTCTCACTCTTCATTTCGATCCTTTTTCTTTTCATAATTTAGCTTCATGTTGATTTTTTTTTTTAAAGTTCATGTTTTAGTGGAGGTTACTTTAATGCAAATTTCTTTGGCCATTCTTAATGAATTTTGGGGTTTTGGGTTTGCTTTAATTGTTTGGCTGCTGAGAAAGCGTGCGAAGATAATTGAGCAATTGGGTATGGCTCGATAGCTTTTATTCATCTATTTACTTGGCAAATGCGTTTGTTATTGATACTTCCCTTGGTTTAAGATGTGCCAAGAATCGTACTTTATTCATAGATGACATTTTTTTTCCTCAGCAGTTTATGATTTGTGGGTAATCTTGAGAACGACAACCATGATGAACTCATAATAGTGTCTTTATATGCATATAGTGCCCTCCATTACTCTTCCCCTAACTGATAAGGAAGATAAAATCATTTCTAAGCTGCTGGTTTAGAAAGTTGTTTAATTAAACTTCATCCACAATTTTGAAAAATGAGTTGTTCCCACAAAGTCACAATCTTTTATGTTGTCCCACTTGCTTATCTTTGATTTACCTGAAAGTTTACTGCTTAAACCCCCAGGTTAAATCATTTCACCCTACCTTGCTTAATCCTTAATTTCCAATTATTATCTCATATTCTGACTGCTACCCTGAGGAGCGCTTGAGGATCCTGGCAGCTTCCATAATTCTTTTGGTAAGTGTTTGAAAACTTCCTTGTGTTATCTATATGCATTCAAGTCAAAACTCATTTGTCTTACCCATTTTAATCCTTTTGTAGTCCTGATGGCAAAAGGAAAGAAGCTGAGATCTGATGATATGACACCTTTACAACGCTTGGAGAAAGCCAAGAACTTGGAAGCAGATTCAGTTACTTACAAGGTGCTCATCCCTTATGATGAAGCAACTAAGACCTACACCTTGGGGCCCATTTTTAATCAACACCTTCCCACTTATGATAAGTTGTTTCCTAACCATCACAATGACCCCCTTATGTTTAGCAAATCTAATGGCATGGATATTTGGGTTAAATCTCATGCCATTAGAACATGGCCAATTCCAAGCCAAGATTATCTACATTGGCTTGATCGTGTTGAGGCCCAGTATAATGAAATCTGGCGTGAAATAGGCATTTTTGACTTGATACAGTTTTCACGATTTAGAATCCCACCCCATAATTATCTGCTTCTATCAAGCCTTTGCTTTTGGTCAAGAACCTCAAATTGCTTCTTGTTCAGATCAGCCATGATGACAATCACATTATATGACCTTGGAGTTATGTTTAACATCCCACCTTATGGTATAGAAATATCTGCCCTTTTAGAGGTTGACCTGGATTTGGTTGACGACATATCTTTTGAGAGAAACGATCTTAGTTATAGTACTTTCATTAGATTGAATAAAGGGTCAACTCCAAGCGTCTCTATGGCCGAACATGTTGCTTTTCTTCTATATTGGTTGTGCAAATTCATCTTTTGCACCGCCTCTAGAAAAATTGTCAAGGAACATCTAAAGATAGCTATAGCCCTTGCTAATGGGAAAAAGTTTGCATTAGGTCCTTACATATTGGCCCACCTATATAGAGGAATCTCTGATTTGCTTCCAACATCAACTGCTAACACTTTTTCAAACTCTGGTGGTCCTTTATGGATTTTGCAATTTTGGTTACTAGCCTATTTCCCTGAAATTAGACATTCCATCCCGATGCCAAAGGCCCAGGCATTACCAAATTATGGTCAATACATAAAACTTTTAACACCTAAAGTGACAGACTTCAAATCTTTGATGAGTTTCTTTTATGAGACTCATTCTCGACCATCTGAGTTCCTTTGTCCTTTTCGTCCAGCTAGATTTGGCCCATTGTGGGCTTTCTTTTCCTATGATGCTTATAATTGTGATAATGTGAAAGGGCTTGTTGAGTGGGTTGAAGCTTGGCGAAGCATACTTATTGCTAGGGACCTAAACTTTGGATCTGTTCTTGGACTGTCTATGAATAATAAATGTGGCGTAGAAACCTATAACCCTCACTTTGTCGCAAGACAATTTGGCTTGGTTCAGTCTATCCCTTATCCTATAATGTTCTCTGCCAACACTTCTTTATATGAGAGAACCATTTTCACCTCCATAGAAGATGTGAAAGAGACTTGTCAATTCTTATCTCTTTTAGCAAAAGATCTTGTCTTGGTTGAATTTGCTGTGAACCCTAATACTTCTCCACTATTTAACTCTTGGTGGAAAAGTTATGTTGGGAATCATATGGCTGAACCATTTTCACTAGTCTGTGGTCGCCAATCTTTTGGCCATGGAGATGATGAAGCCCTCAAAGAACTACAAAGCTTGGAGTTTGCTTCTTCAGCTCAAGAGGATCATGTGCCACTTGTAGATGAAACGGCTGATGAACTTAGAGGTATCACATCATAGAAATCTTTTCTATAAATTTGTAAGCTCAGATGCAATATTTACCCAAACATGCAAGAATCAATTGAAAGTTGATTTGCAAGCTAAAGTTAAGCTTGAGTTACAGTATACTCTAGAGTTTGGTTGGAGTGGTTTATGGGACTTTTTAAGTTTGTATCTCACAACCAAAATATATGATTCTTGGCAAGGGCTTGCAAAAAGTGAAAATGAATCTCTGTAAAGGATGCTTTCTATAGGACTTTGTCATTAATCAAATTGGGCTTCATGCTAAAAATTTGAGCTTGCTTAACCAATTGTTCAAAGTTATTATATTGAATCTGTCTCATTGATTTGATGATTCTAACATAAATAGTCTACCTTGTATAGTTGCAGTTGTTCCACATCCTATTTTGGATGCATTCTTCCCTAATAAGAGAGTTAGATTAAAGGTAAAAGCTCAAAGTAATGGACTAGTACTCAATTTTGGAGAAAATTTATGGAGCTCAAATTTACAAAGTTTTATGGACATGCAGGAAGATAGTGGGTCTAGTGCAACCAAATTCAGCATGAAGGTCACTAAAAATGGCCTAACTTCTCCAAAAGGTGGAAAAGGAATTGGAGGTACGGATTCGGTTCAAAGCTCCGGTATTGAGGATCAAGCAGTCGCAAAACCATCTGAAGATGCAAGTGGCCAAACTAGCTCCAAACAACCACCAAGCTTTCCTGTAGAAAGTTCTTTGCCTGTAGGTTCATATTTCATCATTTATATTGATACTTCACCTATGCTATACCTGATCGCTCACCTTATAGGACACAATCGACAATATGTTGGAATACTTGGAAACTTTACAAGCTAGCACTCATTTGTTGCCTGAAGTTTGCGTGACACAGTCTCTCAATGTTGATGCTGCAAGAGGAGTTGAACTGAAAATAGCCTTAGAAAAAGTTACTGAAGCTCTATCAATTGGCCCTACCATTTTTCTTGAGCAAGAGGCCTATAAAGAGTTAAAAGATAACTTGCAAAAGATCTCCACCTTTGGTCCAAATGAAGTAATGAGCATTGGTCAAAGAACGGCAATTGAAGCCTTTTCAAAGGAACTGCACAATCTCTCGGTTCGGTACACAATTGCTGACAACTTGATTAATGATATGTCTGCAAAGAGAGAGGCTCAAGAAGAAGCCAAAAGAACTTTTGAAATGAAGGTAGACAAGCTCAAGGAGATGAAGATAATAACAGATAGGAACCAGGAGAGGATACAAGAGCTTGAGGCTGAGCTAGCAATTTTAAAGGGGGAGCAAGATCATCTTTTGACGGAAAGCAAGATTTATGGAAAGATAGCTGAAGAGAAAATCATGCTTTCCAAGTCTTTGATGGTTGAACTACATAAGCTTCAGCCTGAAGAAGAGGCTGCCAGGAAGGATTTGGAAGCTGTCTCTTGTGCTTTTGATACTTTAAGATCATCTTTGCTGTAATTCGCCAGTGCATATGTTTTTACTGTAGCTGGCTTTTGTAAATAATGATTAGCTGTGAGGCTTCATCTTTTTCTTTGGAAGTGCTCTGATCTAGGATTTTATTTTCTGTGGCGTTCTATTTGTTCATCCAAATGCCCCTTGTTGTGAATATAATTAATCTCAATGCTTTTCTGTTTATGATACTTTTCACCCTTTTTTTTGGGGGAGAAAATGCAGGTTCTGATGTTTTTTCTTTATCTTTAATTATGTTGTTTTGGTCAAACCTAGTTTTTGGACGATTTAATATTTTGTATGAGACAAAGATGATGGGATGTCGTAAGTTCAATAATTAACCTCTACTTCTATGTATTATTTAGTTTTGGTTCAGAAAATCCTAGTTTAAAATGTTTGCAGTTATTGTCACTGTTCTGTAACTAGAAATTCAGCTTTCTGATTGAGCTGTGATCTCCCTGTTTCTATTTTGAATATTCTTAATCTAATAATTTGAGTGCATATAATTCCTAATTATAATTCATTCTTGGCCTATTTTTCAATTTTGTCATCTTATCTGCTTTTAGTTATTTATTTTTATAATTTCTTATAATATAAAAGATTATTTTAACTTTTTGTGATTGTTGTAAAAATAGGCCTAACCGGTTTAACTGGAAAAATCGGAAACCGGTCACTAGGCCGGACGGTTTTGAAGCAAAGAACCAGGGGGTCTTTAAACCGCTTCAAGAACTAGCAAACTGGCCGGTTCAACCATGAATCGGTTGATCTGGCTAGTTTTGACCGGTTTCCAGTTTTGTCAATTGTAAATTCACTAAAAAGTATTACTTTTTGTGCATGGTGAGAATTGAATTCGAGTCTTTAAATGTAATTTCCAAGCGTTTACCATCAAACCACTTGTGATACGTAGTTAAAAAGATAATTTTTTTATATTAGTTTCTTAGACGATCCCAAGAATCAGAAAACCGGCTAGTTCAACCGGTTGACCCAACTGGTTTTGACCGGTTTTCTAATTTTGTCAATTGAAAATTCACTAAAAAATATCACTTTTTGTACATGGTGATAATTGAATTCAGGTCTTTAAATGTAATTCTCAAACATTTACTATCAAACCACTTATGATATGTAGTTAAAAAGATCATTTTTTTACATTAGTTTCATTTGTAAATAAACTTATCTATATTGATATAATATTAACTATATATAAAATTATTTATATTATTAAAAAGAGATTTATATAAAATTAATATTTTATTTTTATTATAAAAGTAAAACTATGACCAAACAAATAATTCTTAAAATTATTTGATGTTTTGAATTATAAATATTTATTATCAATAAATGACTATGTATTATATTATCAATAATTCAATATATAACTATGCATTAATTTAATTTTTCATAGAAGTATTAACATTATTTAAAAATATATATATTTAATAAATTTGAATTTTACATATGTGTATTTATATTACTATATATATCATGATCAAATTATCATATAAATTATTTTTAACATTAGTTATTTTAATATAAAATAGTTTACTTGACAAATGAATGAATGTTGAATTTTATTTTTTACAAATTATTATTTATTATAAATTTTTTAAAAATAAAGAATATATAGATAAATAAATTATATTATTTTTTAAAATAATATATATAAAGATTGATATTATTATACTTAAAAATATTTAGAAATATATTTATGTATTAATTTGAATTTCAATATTTAATATTTTGAACATATTATTGTGTATGAAATATATTTAATTAAAATAATTTATATATTTTACTATGTATAAAATATGTTAAGTATTATATTTTACAAGAATTTTATATAGACTGATTCGACCTTAAACTCGTGACCTGCTGTCTTTTTTTGTTCATTTACTAAACTAGTTTTTACAACCTTACATTTGATGCTCTATTTTAGAATTTTTAAAATATGTTAGGTTATATATGGTTTTGGTAGTCTATTTCTTATAATTTTTTGTAAAGTTATATTATTTTTCAAGGAATAATTCATCCTTTCAGTAAAAAAAAAAATAAAGAAAGAAAGGAATAGTTCACCCTCCTCTTTTAATATTTACTAGTAAATTACTCTCGCGTTACTTTAGACTGTAAAATTTGATCATAAACTCAGTGTGTAATTATAAATATAACAAAATGTAAAAAATGAATAAATAAAATAGTTATTATCATAAATATACATGTAATATAAGTGTTTTAATGCAACGCTACGAAATTGGAAGTTTCCCGCATATGCTGTTAACCTGCATGAATATTAAAAAAAATGATATTAACTAATATATATACCTTTTAAAATCAGAAACAAAGTGCTAATCAACTTTTTCTTTGTTTGATGGACATTCGGATTTGTAAAAAAATTTATAATGTAAAATTTGCAATTTGTTTTGTATACATTATTTTTTTTACTTTTAACAATTTTTTAGAGGTTCGTCCATATATATGACTGTCATCGTAAAATTGAAAAGATTTTAAAACATGTATATTATATATTGATTGAGTACTGTAATGAAATGACAACCTTTCTAAATTTAATGTCAAAGAATTTCTTAGTAATACGGTTTTTTAATCCTAAAAAATATTAATTGAAAAATGAATAATTTCTTCATTAAAATATTCAACACGTCTGGAAAAAAAAAAAAAGAACAAAATAAAATGGATATGCACAACTATTTGATGAAATTTCAATTCCAAGTAATATTTTCTTTCTTCCATCCTACCAGATGCAAGTAGTGGTTAAATTCTCCCAACCTTATAAGTAATAATTAATTAATTAATTATATTTTCATATGTGGGCTTGCCTTTACAAAACAAAACAGGCGCTATATAAATTATAATAATTTTTAATTATAAAATTAAAATTAAAATAATTTTATATTATAAATAATATTTAAAATACTGAGTTATTTAAAAATTGGTCAAATTCACCCAACAAAACATGGACTCCAACCAACTATCAATTATAGTAAATCCTCATTTTATGCCCTTCCACCTCAAACTCACATCAGAACAATGAAAAAAAACCAAATCAACCATCGCCATTGCCGCCATTTTCATACCCCCAGATTAGACGCATAGAGATGTTAAGTATTTCAATCTCCGCCCATATTTAATCCATTGTGAAAAATTATGGATAGTGTATTTTCCGTCGAGGATATTTCCGACCAGTTCTGGTCACCTCCGCCTCCAGCTGGATCCTAAGTTTCCTCGAAGATGAACTAGAGTGCGTCTGAGTAGGCCTTGCAACGGTTTCTTCAAGAGAATTTTGTTGTGGCTACTACTGCCTCGGTCTCTTTGCTTCAGTCTTCTTCAGCTCCTTTTGCTATTGGAGACAACAAACCGACGCTATTTTGCAAGAAGCTGCCCAACAATAAACACAACATAAGAAACGACGCCATTTATAATTAAAACCAAGGAAACTAAGGGCAAACCTGGAAGAGTACTATAGTAGCTACAGTACTATAGAACTGACAATTCGTGTCATATTGTATCTAATTGTGTCGTTATTTTGTATCGTATTTAATCGTGTTGTATTTTATTTTGTGTCGTGTCGTGTTCTATTTTGTATCGTATCTTATTTTGTATTACTTTAATCGTATCGTGTCTCGTGTACATTATATAACACGAAACTATTAGATACAGTCAACTAAACATATCTACATATATATATACATACACAGCAAAAAAATACAATTATATATGAATATTAATATAATTATAAAAATAATAGTTACACAATATTTATTTATATATAAAATGTACTAATATAATTAATTTTAATGTAATTTATTATAAATTTATTATATATAAATATTTAAAATATTATAATAGATATTTAAATATTTTATATATTTTTAATCCTATTTTAACAAATTAAACGGGTAAAGTTAGTTAATGCACTGTTTTTATCATATTTTAATCGTATTAATACGGTTATGATCCATATCCGTTAAGTTCAAACTATTATTCGTTTAAATCCGTATCGTGTCACAAATTGTCATATCTACAACGCTCTTTCAGGCCTATTATATATATTTATATAGTAATAGATGGTATACAATAAAAATTGACTCCAGTGTGTGTTAATTGCTTAATCAAGCAAAGCCTTGAGTCTATGTTTTCCATCGTGCAGGAGTATTGCATTAACCAATTAAAACCTTACTCTACTTTAAATTATGCAAAAATACTGTACAATAATTTAGTGCATCAGTCAATACGATAATATGAGGAACTGTCAGAAGTAGAGAGAGAAAATTCTTCCTTATACTCCCACGTATCATTTCCTCATCTTTATCAAGCGAAATGCAAGAAATATTAAAACACATAAAAACCATACTCTGTGCAACCGAATAAGCATATGTTACAGTCAAAGTACAATCCAAACATATGATACAGGAATTCAAACTATATCAAGGTAATATTAAACGTTAAGTCAAATTAATATCTAATCCTACAAGGCTGGAGTTTAGGCTGCCACAGAAAAAACAAAAATTCGACCATAGCATGCAAATTAAAATGAAATCGGAATGAATAAATGGGTAAATTTTTCATACGGTACCTCAACTATGCAAATTATAACAATTTAATAAAATAATTTTTGAAAAAATGAATTGTTATAATTTATATAATTGGAATACCGATGCTGAAATTCACGGAGGGAACCAACAAAATAATTCTTGATAAATTATTACAGGGAAGAGCATAAAATTGAATGTGAAAGGAGTATAAACCTGTCACAAAAACCCAAGCTCTGACTATCAAATGCAAGCCCTCCAATATGAATAGTAAATACAAAAGCATATATACGCATTGGCCTCAAAGGTGAATTTTTTGGTCAATCTTCAATGTTTATTTAAAGATGCAAGCAGAGCATAACCAAGCTCCCTCCTTATTGAGCAGCATGCCATTTGTGATGGAACTGTCAAGGTACGCCATGAAAGATTGAGTGCCAAGCCGTGGTTCCTACTTGAAACTAAGCCAAGGGAGAGGCCCAACAATCACTCTTTGAATGAAGAAAATTTTTGCGAGTCCTGGAAGAGAAGAAATACCCATGCCGTTGTAGGAGGGCACGTCCTTTGAATCTTGGCAACTATACACCAGCACTTGCCTCCATCATGTGGTCACCACCATATGCCAAAGAGGCGTCCCAGTGATCCCCATAGCCAAATATATTTTAGTAATTGAGTGATCCTTCAACTATAGAAAACCAAGAATGTAAAATTATTCTGCATATCAGACCACATAAGTAATGATGAATCTAGTGTAAACTTTTTGTACCTTCTAATGTGGAGTTTAAGCTAAATTCAAAATCTCAAAGCAGCTTTTGCTATTGTTATTTACATGGAATTCAGAATTATATCAAGTGAACATATTACCAATGGCAATGAGTTTATAACTTTGCACACATTCCATCATCAAGCCACATGAACCACATAAAACTATAATTTCCCAAGTTCAGATTATGTCTTTGACAAAGGGCTTTCAACATTAATTCATCATAAGCATCGACTTAAGTATTGATTTTACTAAAACGTAATTAACAGACCGAAACATTCCCTTTCCATTTCACCCAAAATTTCCAGCAAAAAATATAAACTCTAGAATCATAAAAACCAGAATTACAATGACAAAATTGAACAGAAAAAATCACATAAAAAACAAAGCGCAAGCATTCTACATTCAATTTGCAATCCTTCTTCCAATGTACGCATTTTCCATGTATCAAATGCCATTGTTTACTAACCAAACATTAGATGACCACTAAATCCAACTGAAAGTAACCATCACTAAAAAATGTCCCCTGAAACTCTGAGTTATACACATTCATTAGAACAAAATTGAATTGACTTAAAGAAGACATTTTAAAACCTCAACTTCCATAAACATAAGATTTTCCATCTAGTTTTCATTTTCATCCAATTTAATACAAATCACGTATTTTCACTTATCATCAAATCAACAAAACACCATCATTTTTCATTGTCAAAACTCTTATTAAACACAATGTACATACTTTTAATTTCTATGTTATTCCAATTCTCACTAATTTAACATTTCATTTATCATAAAATTACCACAATACCATTATTTCCAATGTCAAAATCCTTATCAAACTTAATGCAATAAATACACATTACACACCACTAAATAAATGCAAATATGCAAAAAAATAGAGTATACCTCTCCTTTTGTGAAGGACCTTTTTCCAACATTCTTCTTTGGCTTTTTGTCGAGCAGAAACAACAATTTCAAAGGGAAGAGGCGCTAAGGAGGACCAGGATTCATGCTTCGATTTCAATCAACAACATCTATGCAGATGCCTAGACACCGGCCAAAAAAAGAACAAAATGATAGTTAGACATGACTGAAAGAATTGCATACTGCTTTCAAGCATACTACAGCAGAATGATATGAAACACTTATGACCACAAAGAAAAATTCCCATTTCAATCAAGTAAAAATATCTCTTTTGATTTCCTATTCAGCATCCACAAAATCTAAAATCTTGCAAACAATGGGCAATTACAACAATCATGGTATTTTTAACATAAATGGAGCACATTATCTAAATAAAGTATTATTATGTATGATCATGCATTGGATTCCTCATCATCCTCTATCTCACACACTGCTTGAAGGGGGCCACTACCAAACATGAGGTCACTGTTATATAGCATTTCGTATCCAAATAAACATACTTGTGGTTTAATCTGGTTCAAGCGGTTCCGTTCTTCATCTGATAGTGACCAGCTGAAAATATCCATGTTTTTTTCTCATCCTCTAGGCCCTAAGGCTACATGGATCTGGACCAACTGGTTCCTCTGCAGCCCCCTCCGCAGAATGACATGCAACAGATATTACATTTGTAATTCCTTTAGAGCTCAAATTCACATGCCAATCAGGGAGCATGTCAATTGTAAATATTGAATAATTAGCCGCATATGTCTTCTGTCTACCTCCTTACAGTAAAAGCCAGATAGAAGTAACTGTTCGTTTTAAATTTCATATCTCAGATTCCAATACCAATTTGAATCATAATCGAGCTGAAAAGAGAAGAAACGAATGAAACAAAATGGAAAAATGTATTGATTTCATGGTTTTTTCAACCTTCAAACCAATATTATATAAAACCCATGAAAATTGCATTCCAAAAATCTAAACTTTCACCCATGAAAAATCTATGAACAGAAAGAAAGAAACGTACGGATTTTGCACGCCCCGAGGTAGCCAGACAGTGAAAAACATCCCAACCGATTACTCTGGATGACATAACGACAGTTTTTGAAGGAGTCGCCGATTCCTCCCGCGTGGTAGCAACCACGATCGTAGCCACTAAATGCAGAATAAAGTATCAAATTGCAAAAATAACATAAATTTGGGAGGAGATCGACATAAATACATTAAAAATATATGAGCACATAGAAAGTAGCACACGAATTTTGCGTGTCTCATGCTAGCAAGACGGTGGAAAAATATCTCCAACCGAGCTTACTCTGGACAACATGACGATCGTTCTCGAAGGAGTTGCTGATTTGCACCGTGTGGTGGCCACCGGGGAGGAGACGAAGAGGACAGCAGGAGGATCGAGAGGCTCTGCAGAGCGCATAAGGGTTTGTCACTGAAAACGGCGTCGTTTTTCCTCAGGGGTTTTTTGGTCAGAACACTAGATAGATAGATGATTGCATCAAAATAATTTTGTAGCGCCACTTCTTTATATTTCCTTAAAATATTCCGTGCAAAATATTTCTTTCCAATTTAATGACATGTGGATGTCCTTCGAAGTTATTTTGTTTATAATTTAAAAACTTGCGATATTAAATATTGAAAAAAATTTGAAGTACTCATTGCATAACTTATTAGGGAAAAAAATTAATAAATGAAATGAATACACATCAAAATTTGATTCGAATTCTGAACAAAGATAAATATTTAATTCAAAGGGGGGTTTTGAATTTGAATTCTAAATAATAATTATATAAGGTGGTATTAATTAGAGCTGACAATTTGTATTGTGTCTTTTTTTATATTGTATCGCATTTCATGTATCTATTATACTATATAAAATTATTTGACGCAATCAACTAAACGATTTTTTCGTGTATTAATCGTATTGACACGATTATGATCTATATTCGTCTAAATTCAGGTTAAACATATTCATTAAATTTAAACTCATATTCGTCTAAATTCATATTATTTCGTATCGTTTAATCGTATCGCCACCTCTAGAATTGACTGACCAACTGAAGTATCCATACAGGACTTAATGACACAACACTTGTGCACCGACATATATACATTCATCAAATGAAAGTATACAGATGCTATAACCAACAAAAAATTTTGTTACTATTAATGAATCATTTATAGATATTACGAACTTACATATAGCACACAGAGCAACCATACATACATATCATTTGTGTATTAATAAATATATATCATTTTATTATTAACTTATTAATACTTTTGTTTTAATGACTATTATCACAGGACTTGCTCAAATTTGATTTGTGCTTTCCTCACGTATACCGAGTCTTTCCTCTTGTCTAGGTTAGCAAATTATTTTATGGATCTGCATGCATATAATTATATGGTCTAAAGGTTTTTATACGTGCCAAATGAGCAATTTTTTTAATTTAACATTAGCTTTTTTAAAGTTAACGTCTTATGGTTCTCTACAATGATCTGATGCAGATGATAAGAAATAAAATTTTTGGCCTGATCTTTCAACAGAAATATGAAGAAATTACTAAGTTAAACAGTAGCTGTCTTAAGTAAAAAGATATTTGCATGTCAAAACCTTATTTAACCCTTTTGCATTTACTGGTACTATACCCTTACCAGAAAATATTGTATCATTTACCCATGTTAGTCCTAATGTTGACTCAATCCTTTTTCAATATTAAAACTTCCAAAAAATGCTTCGTACACAATTTTATAAGATTAAGCCACCAAAAAAGAAGCAAACTACTTCTGCTGCTCCTTCTCCTGTTTAATCCGTACACACCACTACTTCATTCAGGCAGACACTTGTTTTTGCATGCTATTTTCTTTGCTCTTTTATTTTGTGAGAAATTTTTCTTTCAGTTTTTTTGTTCGATTTGTTTGCTTGCTGTAATTCTCAATTTTTTTTTCTTGTATTCTCAGTTTGCTTTTTTTTCTTCTTTGTTGTTCGATTTCTCTTTTTTTTTTATTTTGTTCGATTTGTTTTTGTGATTTTTTGAGCATTGCAAATAGATGAATACATTTCAATTGAAAATATGATTATGTTCATTATTTAACAAATGAAATTTATCTAAATTTTTGCAAATCAAACTCTCACAAAATCATATAGCTATTAAACAATGAACTTACAAAATTATTAAAAACTGATTGTTAAATAGCATGTCTAATCAATAGCTACAGTTGTCGAAAAATCAAACTAGAATAATAAATCTACAGTTGTTAAATAATAAACCTATTGTAGCCCAAAAAGCACGAGGAGGATGAGAAGATATTAAATAATGAACGTACAGTTGTTAAATAATAAATATACAAAAAAAAATAGCAAGATTTAGCAAAAAATGAGAGCTAACGTCGTTTAGCATAAAAGGAGATTTAACGATTTTTTTGATATTATTGCACATGTGAATAAGTCTATAGCGCATGTAGGTATATGGATCCATATCTATAGTATAACAATTCATCTAGCATAAGCTTTTGTAGCCTAATTATTAGAGATATATTTGGTATTACATTTGGAAAAAGTGATTTTCGGAAAAAAATTATATTTTTTAACTTTTTTAAAATTTGAAAATTGTTTTTAAATAGAAACAAGTAAATTAATATTTTTCAAATACAAGTTTGAAAAAAAAAATTTATAAAAAAGTAAAAAAATTAGTCAATGAAGTTAAAAAATAACTAAATTACAAAAAAAAATTCGAACTTTGCACTTTATTACAGTTATAGTCAATTTTTTAAAAATTTAAGTTTAATTATATATACTATAGATTTTGTAACAAATTTTGCTCGGGTGGACTATACCTCACTTCGAGTTTACGTAACGATAATATGGAAAAATATTAAAAATATAAAATAATGATATAGAAAATACAGTTGAACTAATATAAAAAAAATTATCACACGAGTATAAAAATAAAAACGGTATAGTTTTGAAAATCATGTTTGTTGAAATAGATTCATGATTCTCCTTTTCAAAATCATCTCTTTGTCAAAATAGATTCTGTTATAATATAATTTGTTTCTCTCTTAGTCAAACGACATCATTTTAGTTTATGTGAGATAAATAATTTGATGTATAAAACAACGCCGTTTTATTTATTTACGTGACAATTTTTTCTACATCAGCTCTACTGTATTTCCACAATATTGTTTTATATTTTTAATAATTTTTCATATCATTACTATATAGGTTCGGAATGAGATAGAGTTCACCCAAAATAAAATTTAATACAAAACCTAAAATATGCATAATTAAATTTAAATTTTTAAAGAATTGGACGATAAAATTCAAATTTTATAATTTAGCATAAAAAAAAATTTAAAATCTATTTTTAAAACATTTAACGTAATTCTATATACTCCTTAAATACACTACAGATTTTTAAAAAAATTTAAAATTCTGTGTACCAGATTAAAAAGAAAATAAAATACTTAAAAAGTTGCAATCAATTAGCTCCACACTAATGAAAAGAATTAAAAGAATCAGAAATGAGCAGTACCTGACCTAGTCCAACATCAAACAAACAAACCAACAAACTCCAGACAAAGTTACTATTAGGACTATCTATCTAACGGACCAAACTCTGAACCCCACACCTTACAAAAACCTGTCATCTATTCTAGAGTTGTGTGACCAATGACCATATGCATAGATGTGACCTCAACTGTCACAAAAATGGCAACTTTGGACCCACCTGCCCTCTTGGGTCCCACTCCATGTTGTACCCCACTTTTCCAAGTCCCCTGTGGATCCCTTTCTCTCCAACCTGGATTTTATTAATATATACCACTCCCCTCTTTTTCTCCTTCTTCAGCAAATTGTTAAAAAAAAAGAAGATGGCTGACTATGGCACTGCTATTTCTCTTTCAAGAGAGCTCTCTAATACTTCCGATGATTCTTCCTCCGATCACAGCCCAAGAAGCGTCCCTACTCTCTCTGCCGCACCGTCTTCCTCCTCCAAGCATGCTTATCACAAGAAAGTCATCTCTGCCGATAACCGCCACCACCATACAACTGTGGAGATTCAAAGAAAGCCCAGAGGCAGACCTCCTGGCTCCAAGAATAAGCCTAAACCACCCATCATCATCACCAAAGACAATGACTCCGCCATGAAGCCGGCTATCCTCGAGATCTCTGCTGGTTCTGATATCATCAACTCTATCATCAGATTCGCTCGTAAGAACCATGTGTGTATCAGCATTATGAGTGCTGCTGGGTCAGTCTCCAACGTAACGCTCCGCCAACCTATTTCTCACGCTCCCTCTCTCTCTCTACACGGACCCTTTAACCTGCTGGCTTTATCGGGCTCGTTTGTGGGTTCTTTTCAACCTAAACAGGGCCCGTCTACTAATTCCTGGTCGTGTAGTTTCGGGATATCTCTAGCAGGGGCACAGGGGCAAGTGTTCGGAGGAATTGTGGCCGGGAAAGTTATGGCGGCGAGTCAGGTGGTAGTGGTGGGTGCGACGTTTGTGAGCCCAACGTTTTACAAGGTCCCAAATGGGGAAGAAGAAGACGAAGTAGGGGAGGAGAGTAAGGCTGTAACTGGTGGACCTGCAGGTGGAAATGAGTGCTGTATGTCTGTTTATGGTGTGAACAACCCAACTCCGATCAGTTGCCAGATATCTTCTGATGCCATCCATTGGGGCCCTCCTCCTCGCCCTCATTACTGATCACCATCCAAGGAAAATTTCTTCTTCTTTTTTTTTTTTAATGGTTTTACAGCATGCAGCTTTCTTATGTCTACTATCTAGCTAGTAATTTGGTGCCAATTCAATTACATAAATATTTATATTTGCTTTGTTTTTGGTGTGGGTTAGAATTATATGGAGCTTGTTTCATCATCTTTTGATATAGTCATATAGAGGTTGGGGTTTGGTTTTATCGTTGCAGTGCATGGTAAGATTTTTTATATCTATATTTTCACATTTATTAATGAATATGGTTTGAATTTATAATTAAAATCTGTGTTTATGGATAGATTTAATTAGAAAAGAAAGAAAAAGAATGAATGGTATAGGAGAGGTCAACCTGCAGATGAGGCTACTGGTCGATGTTGGTTGTGTTTTCTTGTGTAGCCAATCCGATATCAATGTCAGCATCTAACTCCCCTCGGGAATTGCCTATTTCTCTTCTCCAATGCGATATATATATATATATATATATCTACGTGTGTGTGTGAAGTGTGAACTGAACAATAATGGTGAACATTAAATTAAAGAAAGCCAGTTTTACCCAAGAGGTTACCGAAGAAATGAAATTTTTTCCAGTTTCGAATTCGAGTATTAAAAATATAACTCTATTGTCATTCAGGATTCTATTATGTACGAATATCATTATTCTTAGAAACCCTTTGTTAAAGATGAAAATGAAAATTGAAAGGAAAAAGAATAAAAATGGTTGAGTTTAATATGTTATTTGGTTTATTTTTATTAAAGAACGATAATAAAATTCAACTTACACATATTTAATTATATTATCATATTTATTTTAAAATGTAAATTTATTAACCAATAATAAGATAATATAATTTTTATAAAATAATATAGAAAAGATTCTGAAATTATTTGAATTTAAATTATATATGAATTTTATATATCTATTTAAAATGACTATACTTTTAATTGTCATTATTAAAAAATTATATTATAAAAATTATATATTTTTTATAATATATTCTAACATTAGTTAAGTAAAAAATAAAAAAAAAATGATTATAATTTATATTTAGTTAATTAAATTTGATTTTTATTAGAGGAGAGGGGAATGAATGATTTTCATTGATTGGAGAATCACATTCTCAATAATTTTTTTCCTAACTATACATTAATAATGAAAATCACTTATTCTCATTTCCATTCTCAATTATTTTTTTTATGAATCAAACACTCTTCATTCGTTGACATATAAACTAATGATATATGTGGTTGAAAAAAAAAAAAAAAGAAAGAAAGCAAGTTTATATATATGCACCAGAGCTATTATCTTATAAAAATGCTAGCTAGGTTTCTTGAAAATATTTTACTGAAAAAGAAAAGTCACGTATCCAAATTGATGGCAAACTAGAATTCCATATTAAGTGTCTATCCAAAAGAGAGAGATTCAATCTACAATATTAGATAATATATACTCTGGTATTGCTTACTTAGGGTATTGGGTTCTCAGCTTGTGGGTACCTACATAAATTGAAAATGAATTAAGGATAATAAAATTTTTGTATATGTATTGTATTACATTGATATTAAAATTTTATTTTGTATTGAATTGGTAATAGAATTTTGAAGTTAGTTTCATATCATAGTACTAAATATTTATCCAGTTGATTTATGTTGTTATGGACACTAGATTTACTAATGTAAAACGTAGCAAAAATTTTGGTATTATAATCTGAAATACAAATTCAAGATACTAATTTAATACGAAATAAAATTTCAATAATAAATATTTCACTCTAATTAAATTATAATTTATTATTGGTTGTTGTTTTCTTGAAAGATCGCTTATAAATCCAGGAAGATGTTGGAAATAAAAGCAATACGGTGTACAGTGAGGTCAAAATGCAGTCAAATGTACAGAACGCAGGGGACAGTCTCAACTCTCAAGCCTTGCTCGTAACACTACCATTTTCGTCGTCTTTCAACTTTTTTTTTTTTTTTTTTACACAGGAAATAATCAACTTTTTTACTGTTACGGCGGTAAAAACATGGTGCGTGCATATATAAGAGTGGGTAGAGGACAAGTTGGTGCACGCGAGGTCTGGGGGCTTAAGCATGTGTAAACCTCTAATTGGCTAAGCTATGTAAAAGCAGTAAAAGCTGCAAACTTGAAGATGCTTCTTTTCTCTGTAACTTTTTAACCAAATTACTGTTTTCCCTTTGGTCAGTTTGGTCAAATATTTAGAACACTGGTTACTGAGAATTGCTAAAAATAGGCCTGAAATTGCCAATGAAAATATTGGACTTTGTCAAGGAATGTGCAAAAATTGAAAGAAGACAGACAGTATGGGAACAGCAGAATATGGTATAATTGTATAAATCATACCAAATTTTTTCAATTTCTTATAACGTAGTACCAAATTTTTTCATTTTGTTATAATTTAGTACTAAATTAAAATTCTAATAAAATATGATATGTTTATATATAGGTGTATTATGTCAACGGTCAACAACATGCAATATCAGCCCGTCAACATGCTACATCAACTTTTTTTACTAAAATTTTAACTTTAATATCAAATTATAATTTTATTAAAAGTTTTTGTATCAAAGTGAAAATATTTAGTATCAATTTATAATAAAGTGATAAGTATTGGTACCATTTGTACAATTAGTCGAACATGTTATTTTTTACTTTTATTTTACGTTCTATTATATTATAAAAATTATATTTTTTATTTTAATTTATCTTAAAAATTATATGTACCCTAACAATATTTTTAATTTTATTTCCAATTTTAATTTTTTATTAATAAAATTATCTAAAAAAAATTATGAGAGAGAATAAGAGATATAAAAAGAAAGAAAGAGAGAAAAGACTGAAGAGATGAAAAAAAAAATTGCTAAAGAGCTTATAGTGATTCTTAGAATATCTCCAACAACCACTGTATTTATTTTATTATCTATATTTAAGAGTTTTATGTCATTCAACGGTTTCTATCTTTCTCTTTATTTATATTACTCTATAAAATTTTCATTCTTCTCATATATTTAAAAGCCACAATGAGCTTTTAAACAATATATTATTATTTTTATTTCTATATCCTTTGTTTTGTTCTTTTTTCTCTATTTTTTTTATTTTCTTACTCTCCATTTTTTAAGACAGTTTTATTAATGAAAAATTGAAATAGAGTGAGATAAAAAATATTATTCGAGTGTACACAATTTTTAAGACAAATTAAAATAGATAATGAATTTTTTATAACATAATAGAGAATGAAATATTGAGTATTGTTGAGGATATTCTTAAATCTGATGAGAGAAAATGTAAATTTTAGATAGTGATATAAATAATAAGGAAAATAAGAAGGCTGTTGGATAACATAAAACCCCTAAATATAAGTAAGGAAAATATAGAGGCTAATAGAGCATTCAAATAGTTTCCCTATTTCCCTCATTACTCGTATTTAGAAAGTTTTATGTTTTCCAACAGTTTCTATATCTTCCTTCTTACTTATCTCACTATCTAAAATTTATATTTTTCCCTTTTCAGATTTAAGAGTTACAAGAAATTTTTAAGTAATATTTTATTATTTATCTTTTATCTTCATGTCTCTTACTCTCTTTTTATTTTTTTCTAAATAGTTTTATTAATAAAAAAATAGAGAGTGAGATAAGGAGTATTGTTTGAGTGTATACAATTTTCAAGACAAACTAATTCTCTATTATATTATAAAATATTCACTAGCTATTTTAGTTTTGTCTTGAAAATTGTGTGCACTCCAATAATATTCCCTATTTTAATTTTTTTATTAATAAAACTATCGAGAAAAATAATTAAGAGAGAACGTAAGAGACAAAAAAAAGAAAGAGAGAACAATGAAAAAGATGAAAGAGAAATAATAAAATATTAGTTAAGAACTCATAGTAATTCTTAAATTTGATGAGAGAGAATGTAAATTTTAAAAAGTAAGATAGATAAGAAGGAAAATATAGATACGGTTAGAAAATATGAAAATAGAAAACTAAGGTTTGACTAATTTTTTTTTATATTTGACTAAAAATTCAAATTTAAAATCTTAGTTAAGTATTATTTTCTTTCTTATTTTTTTAATTGGTTGAACACTGTTCAAGGCAAAGGCTGGCCATGGTGTTAGTAATTTATTGTGTGGATAAACGAAGACGAGAGAATTCTCAGGGGCCGGACATCCAAGCTGAAAAAAATTATTCACATATATATAATTTAAATATTAAAATGTTTAATAAAATATTTTAAATGTATATATATCTTACTTAATTTCGATATAAAATAATGTAAAAATAAATTATTACCATTCTAGAAGAATAAGTTTTAAAAATATATAAATTTATATATTATTATATATTTTTTAAAAATTAAGAATGACTATAGTCCAAGTGAATGTTACTCCACTGTATGGACATAAATTCTGTTTGTACAACTCGGCATTAATCACATCTGCTGCGTAAATGACACTACAATGCACAAATGGTGGTGACTCTCCAAAAATCTTTTTTTAATTAATTTAATATATAATAGTATTATAATAATTCGATAAAAATTAAAAAAGTGATTCCATATATATAATTGATACTAGTTATATACTATTTTTATGATTTTTGTTATATAATTGATAATAGTTATATGTCTGTTCATATATATATAATTATATAATTGCTAGCAATTATTCATCTAAAAAGTAATTTTATTATATTTCTTAACAATTTTATGTTTACGAGTAACTCCATAAAATATATTTTCTATGAACCAAATAATCCATTTTTTATATAGTTTTTCTTTTCGTAAATAAAAATAAAAGTTTTTTTTAAATGAAAGCCAAATAAATTATATAAAAATGATAAATAAGAAGAGAAATACATATTTATATTTTTTTAATAAAAAAAGAGATTTTGGAGTTGGTGACTATGGTTGATTTTTTTTCCCCTTTTATAAAAAAGATCAGTTAAACAATGATAATTTCAATTTTGGTTTTCTAGAAGTGTGGTGCAGCGAGCTCCAGCTCAGTAATCAGTTTTATGCACACTCCAGTGGTTTTATAAACGAATCAGATCGGTTGAACTGGTTCAATCTTGGATCTGTTAATGGTTCGATCACAATAAAGTTAAAAATCCGAGACATAAAATTGAAGGAGACAGGATTGAAAAAGATAACTAGTATTACTCTTTTATATATATACTCATTTGCAGCATAAAACGATTTATTTTTTCAACTTTAACTTCGTGTAAATAAGTTTTTAAATTTTAAATTTAATATAAATTAATTTCTAAATTATATTTTATATTGCGATGTATCTTTTATTGGACTAAGTCATCTCACAATTTTAGTTTAAAAAATCTAATTGCATTGAGTTTAAAATTCGATAAGTTATTTAAAAATTGAAGGGTGATTCACTTTATAATATATAATTTAGGAGTTAATATGCACATTCAGTCTATATTCATTATAAAAATAATGATTAGAGTCAATATGATATGAATGTTTGGAATCATAATAACCCAATCAGTAATGTTATATGGGTGTTTGATATTGAGTTTTAAAAAAATACTTTTGAAAAAAAATTTTGTATTTTTAATTTTTTTAAATTTTAAAAACTGTTTTTTAGAAGCACGTAAATATATATTTTTTCTAAAAATAAATCTAAAAAAAACAATTTAAAAAAATAAAAAATTTAGTCAACCGATGTTTAAAACACTCGCTAGCAATATTAAATACCTAATTAAACAATATAAATAAATAGAGTGCTAAAGTACATTAATACAAATTGGACAGAAATTGGTATAAAAATAGATGGGATAATTAGTATTTTTCTAACCCAATTGTAATGCCGATTCAACTTCTCATCCAATTATGAAAAATTGGAAATATCAATAAATTTTATTTTTATTTCATTAAAATTAAAAAAATGTTCATATTAAAAATATATTTTTTATTAAATTTTAAATATATATAATCAAAAAATTGATATAATAGCTCACATATTATAAAAAATCGATTTAAATATAATTTTAATAAATGAAAATTTAATTAAAAAGAATTATAAATTTGCTGGAATAAAAAAGCATAATTCAGTAAGAAAAATTGGTTCCCTCCCGCAAACCTATTTTGTCAATATTTAATTAAAATCCTACGATTTGTGGAGTCCTCTCCTCGAATTGGCGTTTACCTTAATTATTCTACATTTCAATTTTAATTATGAAAAGAAAAAAATTTGAATTTCTACTCAATAATTACTCAATCATACACACAGAGATTTTAATTTTTCTTGCGTTATGAAAATAAATATTATCTAAAAAATCAACCATTTAAATTTTATTATTTTAAATTTCAGATAAATCGGATCTAATTCATTAATCTAATCAAGTGATTATACGTGTTTTATTATTTTATTTTCATATCAATCAATTAAAATAAAATAATTAAAAATTATCGTATTAATTTACGGAAAAATCTCTCATTTTGAGGATGCGAGTAAGTTTCAAATTGGCTGAAATCAACTAAGGTAGTAATGGAAGAACTTGAAATTAAATAGAGAATGAAAAGATACAGAAGAGAATTAAGAAGCATGAAATCAATTATTCGTAGATAGATCAGATCTTTCATGGATCTGTAGAGAGGAAAAGAAAAAAGGTAGAACTAACTGTACACAGCGTCAGGAATCATGCAGGAGGCTTGGTAGGCAGAGGATTATTCTTAGAAGGAATGTTTGTAGCCGTTGATTGTTGATGATCTGTGGACTGATTTGTGGATTTGTCGTTGATTGTGGCATCAGCTGAAGCATGACCGTAATGGCCTAGAACTCCATCAGTTACCTGTCTTATGTCGCTTAAAGATTGATCGCCGGTGAGTATTTCCGGCGGCAGGACTTGAGAGGCTTGCCGTCTGTGGCGAGACATTTTGCTTGCTTCGATGGTTTTTTTTGGAGAGATGGAGAGAGAGGGACGCGTCAGCGCATATATAGAGGAGTATAAAATTTTTGTATCTACTAAGTTAAATTTCATTCAAAATTTATTCAGCATACATATTTATAAATTGGGTATACATGGCAATATTCAATTAATCTGAAAAATATTTAATATAATAATCTAAAATTAATTTTAAAATTTTAATATTAATTTAATACATATGAAAATCTTTAAATATCATTATTTCATTTTATTCGGGTCAGTGCTCTAGCCAGCATAGCCTTTTCTTTTTTCTTTTTTCCTTATACCGGTTTTTTACTTACGAACTTTTAATAAATGGGAATGCTATCAATATTTATTTACAAATTTTTCCGGCTACGCTTCCAATAAATTGTCGTTCCTTTTTTTATATAATATTATTTTTTATTATAAAAATAATAATATTTTTAAATAAAAAAATATATATTTTTTTATATTAAAAGTATATAATAAAACTAGAAAGTGCATAAAAAAGTGTTAATAATATTTCTTTAATATAAACCTAATGTAAGAAAATTTTGGCCTATTGGTGTCAGTCAGCTATTGACGGTCAATAACAATTAACTTGAGACATTCTTTTATAAAATTTGAAAATGTGAATTTTTTTTTTCAAATTGATCGTGCTTTGATTTGCTGAATAATTTTGTAAATTCAATTCAATCCAGTAATAAACAATATTTTTTTTTTCAAGTTTCAATATTATGAAAATGTGAATTTTTTTTTCGAATTAATTTTTCATCGAATTTAAGGATATTAAAATTGATCGTGCTTTGATTTGCTGAATAATTTTGTAAATTCTATTCAATCCAGTAATCCAAAAGATTTTTTTTTTCAAGTTTCAATATTATATGTCCAATCTCAATAGATTTCAAAATCTAATATATTAATAATTTATCTTATTTGATGCACATAATATATTTGTAATTAATTATCTTATTAATTCGATGCACATAATAAAAAAAAAATTTGAATATAAATTTTCAAGTTCAAACCTTTAAATTTGGTTTTATCAAAATTATTCCATTAAAATTAGTTAATGGTGCCAATTAAGAGATGATTTAATTGAATTTTTTATCATCATCTGCTAATATTTATAAGATTTTAACATCTTTATAATGTGTGAGAGAACTACTATCTTCTATTATATAATCCATTGACTATTGGGCATCCTCATTAAAAAAAAAAAAAAAGGATAACGACTATCTTCAATTTGGATATCAATAAT
Organism: Balakata baccata; assembly: GCA_949630135.1. Classification (NCBI taxonomy): domain Eukaryota; kingdom Viridiplantae; phylum Streptophyta; class Magnoliopsida; order Malpighiales; family Euphorbiaceae; genus Balakata; species Balakata baccata. Next base: position 3,180 of record CATIWF010078298.1, on the reverse strand, counting down.
CATCATTTTTTCAAAATAAAAATCAATTTTTTTTTTTTTCATATTAGAACATATCAAAATAACTCTTATAAGACTTTATTTGGCATTATTTTTGAAAAAAAAATTTTTAGAAAAAAATTTTGTATTTTTAATTTTTTTGAGTTTTGAAAACTGCTTTTAGTATAAACAGGTAAATGGATATTTTTTCCAAAAATATGTTTAAAAAAAACAGTTTATAAAAATTTTAAAAAATTAGTCAATTAAATAAAAAAAATTCAAAATCTATTTTTAGAACTCTCAAGAGCAATTCCAAACACCCTCTAACTATAACATATCTATATAATCATAAACTATGAAGCATATTATTTAAAATAAAATATGGATTTAGCATATTTATTACACATTATATAAAAATACTTGTGAATATATTCAACCATATCCAAACAATGTGGGAGGAGAGATGTGAGACATAATTAAGATATTAAACAAAAATTGGGCACCACATCTCTACGATTCTCATGCAAGAAATCGACCACACCTCACATGCCAAGCTAAGCATACAATTTTTTGTTTTTATTAGAAGACTGAATAAACCATAGTATATATAATAAGGCGTAATTATCTTATTAGATACACTATAAAAATATTAAAATTTTACTAATATTAGTAAATAATAGAAAAAAATTCGAATTTAAAATTTTTTCTAATTTTTAAAAATAAAAATACTAATTAAACCACTCATAATCAATATATATATATATATATTTTTTTGGAACAACAAGAATCCAAAACTATAGAACTCCCTCTCTTTGACATTCCCCACATGTTTAGTACTAGACTCTGACATGTGTTATCTTTTTATGCAAGTAGTAGGAGCCTAAGTTATTATCAAAAAGAAAAAAAATGTAAATAAAATAAAAGTGATATATTTTGATATTATCCAATCCATTGCATAAAAATTTTAAACAAATGGCTCTTAGATATTTGTGGGTTCACACTTGTTTATAGCCACAATTTCACACTAGTTTGTGCATGACATTCATTTGCATACATGAATTTCATCCACATTCATGTTTGTGAATCTGCATTTTTCTTTAAAGAAGTTATCAATTGGAACCAAATTTTTTGGTCTTTTTATCGAGTTTTTACAAATGTGGTCATGGTTTATGTAGATTCATTTGGAACCAAATCAAATCCTTATTTAAAATATTAAGTTAATCATTTGAAAATTCAAAATAAATTCAATTTTGATCTTTATGTTGAATAAGAAAGAATTTAAACCGAAAATGTGACAAATGATTCTCTTTTTTTTTTTTAAACAACAAATGATTCTCTTAAATATTAAACCCGAATTTCTTCAAAAAAAAAATTCAACCCGAATCAAATAATCGAATTGCTACGTGTGATAAGATGGAAATTTGAAATTTTCACAGAATTACCGTCAAAAGCCTAACTAATTACAATTTTATCAAAAATAATTTTTTAAAATTACAATAGTATCTAAATCTGAAAGTCATATCAAAATCTGTCAAAACAGTATATTTTTAGAATACTTTAGTCTACTTTGGGCATATATACCTTAGTTCAATTTTTTAAAAAAGAACAAAAGAAGGAGAAGAAAAACAATTGAATCATTAGAGAAGAAAAATAAAATTGAATCCAAATTCAAAGCATTACAAAATTTTAAACTAACAACATTTAATTCATTGTTGAGTATTTAGTATATTTTTCGGAATATATTAGGTATACTATAGGAATATTTTCAGAATATATTGGGAAGAACTTGAAAAATTCTTTGTATACTTCGAAAATACATTGAGTATATCTCGGAAATTCTTTTGATAATTCCTTATAAGGAATTTTTTGAGAATTTTTTGAAAATTTCTTAGAATTAATTTTTAGAAATATCTTGGAAATTTAATAGGAATAACTTGAAAATTTAATAGGAATAACTTAAAAATATTTCAAGTATAGTTTAAGAATCTCTCAAGTATGCCTCAGTGATTTAAAAAAAAAAAACAAAGAAGAATATTGCACCAAATAGGAGGCATTCCACAAGTCCATAGGCAACAATAACCTATTTATTCAAAATCATGACATGATCAACCAATTCTAATCTGCATAATCTATTACCAATCTCAGGTCATTTCTATACATATTTATGAGTGCATACAATATTTCCAAAGCTGTGATCTGATCAGCTACTGTATCGAAATAGATTCGATCAAAAAACAGAAGAAAAAAAAAGACAGTACCCCTAGAATGGGATCTTCAGGAGCTCGAACAATATTAGAAAACACAAAATCAGAAGCCATCGCTACGAAGAGATGGTCCAGTTCATGCAAAAGCTCGTCCTCGCCTCTACTCTTTCTGGCGAGCTCACTGTAGAGGAGTGCAACATTCTCTCCGTCGCTTACAAGAACATCATCGGCTTCCTCTGCATGTCGGGGCGGATTGTATCTTCGATTGAGCAGAAAGAGGAAGGAAGGAAGAACGAGCACCTTGTTGTTTTCGTCGAGGTATAGAGGTTAATTTTACCGATTATCATTATATTTTTAATAATATCCGCAAAAATAACTTTTTCCATTTTTTTCCAAAAAAATACCGAAATTTCTTTTATTTTTTTCCATAAAAATCACTTTTGATAATTTTTTCACTAGATTCTAATGATGTGGTACCGGAATGCTAAATGGTGTAGCACCGGAATGCTGATATGTAATACCACATTATTATCCATGTAAATGTCACGTCGGTAAATTCAAAAAATTGTAGTGTCATGTCAGCAATCTGGTAATCGAATTGCTAAAAGTAGGAATGTCAATGAGGTGGATTTCTCCATCCCCGTTCCCGACTCCAAAATTCCTACCCCATCCTTGTCCCCGCCCCGATCCCTGACGAGGAAATTTTTTTAGTTCACATCCCCACATCTGATGGAGATCCCGAATTCGATATGATCCATGATTTTTATTATATATATATATATTTCAATATTTAAAATTATTTTTTATTTTATTTTTTAATTAATTAGTTAATTATATAATTTTTTAAATAAAAAATATTTTTTTATGTTAAATAAATATTATATTCTTATTTTACTATTTTTGTATTTATTAATTATATTAAAATATAATATATGATAAAAAGTTTTATCACCAAATACAAATCAAATCAATAATTTTTTCTGATACCTTAGATTGTCAA